>CAJQZP010001427.1:7337500-7507500 GCA_907164705.1 Parnassius apollo | reverse complement strand
TAGTTAGCTGCGTAACTGCATGGACTGCAGTGCCCACTTACCATCAGGTGTATCGGTTACATACCATCAGTGGCGAAGCTAGGGCTCCAAACTAGGGCAAGCCCAAGATAGGGTTTTGTTGTTTTTGGCAATTTTATAAAAATACACCAATCTTGATCTGTCTTCACTCTTTAGTTTCATATTCAGTGCTGTCGAGAATGTGTTTAACGAAGCACACAAAAGGCATACTACTGCTAGATAGATTGTATGACTTATCAGCAATCGCATACCTTCGGTGGCTTTGAAAAAGCCGTTTGGGTTTGCTTGAGCGAAATAAAAAGATATATACATGAACAAAGTACAAACGAACTATCTACAAAATTAAAAATACAAATTATTTATATTCTAAATTGAGTGGTATCTCTTTCTTAAGGAAAGATTTGATTACGTCCGCGTAAAATGTTGGTGAACATTTTAATTGTACCAATAACTGTTTTTCAATTGCGGTAATTGATAAGTTCGAAAGACACTTTTGACCTTGTGTATGTTGTCAACAAAGTTTAAAGATTTTACCTTTTCCTCGCCGATTAGCACTTTAACACGCTTCCAATTCATCATAAGGAACACTCCTCTATACAGTATGTAACGTAATTAACGCACACCCTCAGACACCCCAATTAGTATATTATGTTATAATTATAATACATACACTGAATTTTTAGTTAAACATTTTTATGCACCGATTATTTATCAAATTAGTTATACTAATTCCGGAAGAATGTTGTGGTCACAGTAAAAATCCACGAACGCAAAGACTAAGGTGCTTGAAATAAGATTAATTTTTCTTTATTTTTATTGAATGACGGAATTAGTAATAATACAAATAAAATTGCACTCTTAAAAGTCTTATTGCCTTAAGTTAAGGTCCGTTTCAGTTTGTTTTGACTGTACAGATTTAGTGTGACTGTAATTTACGTAGTTTTAATTATTTTTGGGATAAAAAATTACCTATATTTAAAATGATAAGAATCGATTCAGCAAACGATTCTGAACAAACTACTTTCTCAAAGTGCGTTAATTATGTTACGTGTTGTATATACACTCTGATCACTATATATTCCAATATTATCCCCCATTTTCACTAAAAAACTTTGAAAAAGCATAAATTTTCAACAGACACAGCAAAAACAATCATAAACATTGAAATGTGAAGTGAACTTGCAAACGTATCGCCTGCACGCCCGCGCACTCCTAAGCAACTTCAGAGCAAAGGCCAGCTTTGGTTCCATAGTAATTGCTGTATAAACATTTCGTAGTTATATTTCATTATAAAACATTTTGCCACAGATTAGAAAGGGAGCCATCGTCTTCTCGAAAGCCCGGTAAAAAGTCAACGCGTTCGAGAGCGACGACTAATAGCTCAAATCAACTCCTTGCTTTCATTATTTTTGACAGTCCATTGCGTGTTCGCTTTGAGACAGAGAGAACACGAATCAGTGTATTTCGAATTGAAAGCAAACTGCCAAGTGTTGACGTTGCATATATGCTACGAGGTCATGACCTATTTAGAACAGAGGAGCGCGCGGGATATTTGAAATAGTTTGAAACAGTTTATGAGTTATTTTATTTTTTGTTAGTTGTAATATCTCAACTATTGATTGAGCATACCATAAGGTTGACTGTTAGTTTGTTTGTCACTTCGTACTAAAAAATATGCAGAAAAGATACTCAAGGCATCCTTCTACTGGTAAGCACTTACCTACTGAAAACAAGTTGTGGCAGTAAAGTAAGTAAAAGTAAAGTTACAGCCTATATACGTCCCACTGCTGGGCACAGGCCTCCTCTCATTTCTGATAGGGTTTTAGGGCAAGGAATAGTCCGCCACGCTGCCCCAATGCGTGTTGGCGAACTTCACATGTCTTCGAAATATTTTTTTTCTTATTTCTCAGACATGCAGGTTTCCTCACGATGTTTTCCTTCACCGCCGAGCACGTGGTAAATCAGCACTTAAAATTGCAATTAACAATTTCATTGGTGCCGGCAGGGATCGAACCCGGTTTGCTCGCGTATTGTGAAATTTACAGCGAGCGCTAACCATCTGAGCCGTGGTAGCTCAGATGGCTAGCGATTTAGTGAGTTTTGTGGCAGAACACTCACTAAATAAGGTGAATGAATCATTATCATCATTACAGCCCTTCACAAGTCCACTGCTGAAAATAGACCTCTCCCAAAAAATGCCACAAACCATGGGCCACCTGCATCGATTTCCTGCATGTCTTACCAGGTTGTCACTCGTATCTAGTGGAGGGCTGACTTACCGGTACGAGGCTGCCACTTGAGAACCTTTCTTCCCCACTGGTTGTAAGTTCTTCGAGCTATATGGCTAGCCCATTGCCACATCAGCTTATTACACATATGCTATGAAACATGCAGTATGGTTGCGAAAGTGCGTAGCTCAGGCCCATAAGCTGTGTGATGGACTGTAATAATCTGGTCGCTTGTAATTATATCAGTTTTTATTTATATATTGAGTCAGAATCTGTTTCATTCTAGAGACTGCTGAAAAAGCAGAAGACTTGGAGATTGATGCTTTTGGATTTAGACATATGGATTCAGAGAATGACGTACCACTAATTGCATTTGGTTCAGAGAGAAAAGAGAAATCTAAGACTTTAAAATTAAAAAAGAAGGGCAGAAGTTATAGAAAAGATGCTGATGAAATAGGTAAAAGAATTTATGTAAAAATAACCTGTGATATAAAATACAAATCGGAGATGTATTGTACAAATAAAATTTTGTACTTTAATTACACATGAGCAAACATTAGAATCACAATGATCATTTGTAGGCCATAAAATTATCTTGTTTCATGCAGAAACTGTATTCCCCAGTAGTAACACAGGGTAATAAAAGATAAAACAGGACCACAGGACCACGCTCTCGTAAATACCAGCGTGAAATTGCAGCTGGATGCTGTTGTGTTTCGTACAACAAACCTACATTTTGATTTTAAACGCATAGATATAGGATGTCTACGGGCCACAGCATTCTTTTACTATCAAGTGAAATGTGTGGTCGTTTGTCATCCTTACAAAATTAACAATTTAATCGGTGACGGTGGAGAACAAACCTGGTGGCTTGCTCTCGTACTGTGAAATTTTACGGCAAACTCCTAGCCTCTGAGGTAGTAGGCCCCTAAACTTCTACTACTGGACATTGATAAAATTCTGAAGTGTATCCATGCTCAGCAGCATAGGATTGACGATCGCAGTACCAGACGTGAGCACCTTCGACGCTGCTAACTGTCGCCGGTCTGGATAATTTAAACCTGAACTAAACAACATGGTTGTATCGGCATCTGTCGGAAGCCGTATGTGATGATGAATTCTAACACGCCGCATCAACACGACAACTTCGACTATATATACTTACTATCTACAAAACATACATGTCGAAATGTATGGTATAACACTAGTTCTTTAGAAATTAGAAATAGCGATTATTAGATTAATGTATTTGTACAGTGCCGGATTAACAACGCAGCAAGAGTAGCAATTGTTACGGGCCCCGCGCAAAAGGGAGCCCCGCGTGTCCAAGCATCTCTTCATCGCCAAAGCGTACTTTTATAAGTAAAACTTTACAAGAAAAAAAAGTATATTCAATTTACTTGATGTCAAATAAACGTTAAACGTTGCAAATGACAATCGGTAACCGATTATTTCGCTGGCGAAAATGAAGCACATAATTTCATACAGTAAACGCAAAAATTTCTACGCCTAACACGCCGAATGACTCGATTCTCATACTACTGATCAGTACTCTACATCTACTGACTTAGCATCGCCATGCCAACTCTCCTCTTCCTCCACGACTCCACCTCGGCTGCAGTGGTAGGGGGAGAGGACACCCTTCTGGCCGCAGCCCACCAGCACACATCCGAAGTGGGCTCGCCAAGCCCACTAGGAGTGTCCATCTTAGGCCGGCCTTTCACCTCGGGCCAGCCATGTGGGTCCCGTCCGGGGGGCGCCCCGTTCGGGGGGGGGGGGGGGGCTATACTAACCTACTGTACTATTAAACACCAACAAAATTTGTAACCTATAGATCCCAAATGAACTTTTGTGTTTTTAATTGTTTTTTACCACTATATACTTAAAAATCTATAGCAGATCAAGGGCCCCTTGATATGATTTGCTATGATGGGCCCCGATTGCTTAATCCGGCACTGTATTTGTAACATGGTCAAAAAAATTATTTCCCTCCAAAAATGAACATGAGAGACATTTTTCAGAGTTATTGGCTAAAATACTTAATATCTAGCAACATTATTTAGTATAATTATGTAAAATATTACAATTTCTTTATTTCTCCTTGGGTTAACTCTACCCATTGTAAACCGTTTATACACCATAAATATGCCATAAAGATGCAATGTGTTACAATAAATAAAATATTTTATTCCTTTGTATTTCAGAACAATATAATACACCGACAAATAATTTTTCAGAACTATCTGAGAAAATTATTAAATCTAATCCTACTGATAATAACATAAACGATGTACATAAAGAAACCCTCGATTTTGAAAGCCCAACTATTAAATCAAAGCTTAATCAGAAAAAATATTGTCAACCAGTTATTAAAAAAGAGAACCATCCTGCAAAGATTATGAAAATGAAAATTTTGGAACAAAAGATTGTAAATATATTAACGAAAAAAACATCTAGGGCATCAACAAAATACATATTTGAATGTGATGTTTGTAGTAAATTTTTTCCAACAAAAGACATTCTTGTCAAACACATTTCATGCAGTCATAAGATGCAAAAGAACTCTAATACCTCTGCAATTCAGACACAAGTCGAACAAACTTCAGTACCACAACTAACTGAAATATTTAATTGTGATATTTGTGAATTTAAAACATCTCAAAAACGCTGCATTTTGGCACATCTTGAAGCGCACGTCGTTAAACAAAAGTACTGTTGTAATATTTGTCGATACAAAAGTATTAGAAAATGTGATTTGCTAGGGCATATGGAAATACACACCGGAGAAAAACAGTTTTCGTGTAATATCTGTGAATATAAGTGTATTAGAAAAGGTGATTTGCATAGGCATATGAAAATACATACGGGAGAAAAACCTTTTTCGTGTAATATCTGTGAATATAAGTGTATTAGAAAAGGTGATTTGCATAGGCATATGAAAATACATACAGGAGAAAAACCATTTTCGTGTGATATCTGTAAATATAAATTTAATCAAAAAAGTAGTTTGCAAATGCATATGAAAACACATACCGGAGAAAAACCTTTTTCGTGTAATATCTGTAAATATAAATGTATTAAAAAAAGTGATTTGCATAATCATATGAAAATACATACCGGAGAAAAACCTTTTTCGTGTGATATCTGTGAATATAAATTTATTCAAAAAAGTAATTTGCAAATACATATGAAAATACATACCGGAGAAAAACCTTTTTTCGTGTAATATCTGTGAATATAAATGTATATTAAAAAGTTGTTTGCAAGCACATATGAAAAAACATACTGGAGAAAAACCTTATTCGTGTCATATCTGTAACTATAGATGTATTAGAAAAAGCGATTGCCAAAAGCATATGAAAATACACACTAGAGCAAAACCTCTTTCGGGAACTGTCTGATAAAATATGTACTGACATTACATCATTAACTTCCACAAACCAAACTAGATGACGCTGTGCGTAGATAAATCACGCCACAAGATGTACTTCTATTTGCCATATAGCTTCCGAAGCCTGCTTCTGTTTAATATAGCTTCACTAGGGATTACTAAACCGCAAAATAGCTGCTTCCACTTCCACAATGCTGGAACAGTACATTTGAACGTTAAGGAACAACGCTCCTACGGAGGTGGCAAACCTTACACTTATCTCGTGGTACTTAATGTTGTAAGCTGTCTGTAGGAGCGAAGCACAGTTAATATTACTGTAAAGTTTAACGTTTTTTACATAAAAAGCTAGTTTTCGTATCTCCGTTTATTATTACCCGTCGTCCGGGCTGCTCTCTTGCCTCATTACAATTGACGCCCAACTGGAAGGCTAGACGAACAACAACAGCTATGCAAAGGACTTCCCGGCATGGCGTTTGTTGAGTGAGGTGAGTGATTACGATCTGGTGGACGATAAGCATCTAGAGCGACACAGCTACACGACAAAATTTGGGAGGAAGACTTGACAAGAGGAAGATTGACAAGCTTACCTAATCTATTTAGATATTACTCAGGAAAAACAAAATTTTGTTGTTACAACTGAACAATTTGTGCGTAGTAAGCGCCTTCTTTTCTAACAACTCCTAGACCCCGCACGCCCGGAAAAGCAGCAACTAGATATTATTTATGGTTTGCTTAGGATAGATATCAGAGATAAGATACCACGCTCGAATATTAAGAATATTGAGGACTTACTAAAAATGCTCGTGCTGTCGAACATCTACTGCGTGAAAAAGAAGTATCTGAAACAACTTATAACCAAACAACCATATCCACGCATAAAAAAAAGAAATGCAAGTTCTGCAAAAATATGGGACACGTAGTCGAAAACTGCAGGAAAAGGATATTTGCAGAGAATAAAGCCCAGAACTCTTCAAAGGTAAATGCTTCCACTACTGATCATTCAAAGATGAGCTTCTCCAAGGAGGCAAATACACAAGCTCCGTCACCAAGTTCACCAAACTTCAGTTGTTATGGATGTATAGCTCCTGGTGTTGTTCCTACTATTTGCCCAACGTGCAATCAGAAAAAGAACCAGCCACCACGTAAAGAGCATACCGCTGTTAGTGCCGTTGATGATTCAATTGATGCCAGAGGCCGGTCAGTGGTTTTTATTGAGGTGGAAGGTATGTCAACTGTGGCCTACATAGATTCTTGTGTGACATCCAGCGTGGCTTCATATGACATACTGTAAGCTCAAAAAGGAAGGTTATCGGTTCATAGAGGCCTTTGTCAACATCCCTTTAGCGGATAGAATAAAAAAGAACCAAGCAGTACTGGTTGCAACTGCGCCTATTAAATTTAATGGCCGTACCATACCGACAACAATGCTAGTATTGCCCGATTCGTGCAATGTCTGAACTCTTCTGGGTGTAGGATTCATACAAGACTCCCTGTTGGTTTTAAATTTGCCTCAAGCTACTTACTCTTGTGAAGGACTCTCACCAAGAATATGAATCTTATGGGGAAAGTTTCGTCAGTTTCGAGAAAGATGTTAAGCTTTCACCAGTGAGAGTGGACATAAATTCATTGCCTAACTTGCCAGAGAGTAGTGCAACTGAGGTAGGATTTATAACACCTTATAAATTGAGGCCTATTGACATCTCTTCTCCACCTCCAAAGAAACAGTGCACTCAACTGTTTG
The DNA here is from genome assembly GCA_907164705.1 of Parnassius apollo. Taxonomy (NCBI): domain Eukaryota; kingdom Metazoa; phylum Arthropoda; class Insecta; order Lepidoptera; family Papilionidae; genus Parnassius; species Parnassius apollo. Next base: position 7,500,122 of record CAJQZP010001427.1, on the reverse strand, counting down.
ATGGTTACTCACCTGTAATAGATTCACTGTACGCAGATGCCAAAAATGGTCTGATGGAGTACGATCAAAATGGTTTTGAATCAGATCTTTTCCCAGATACAGGAATCTTCTCAGTGGATGCATCCATGCTCGATCTTCTTCTTCTTCTTATCTTCACGCACAATCCCTAACGGGGTAGCCAGAGAGAACAGATCGCCAAGTGTCACGATCCTTACATACCTCTTTCGCTTCTTTCAGGTTCGTTATCTTCTTCATACATGCACGTCTAGGTATCCGAGTACTCTTGACCTTCCCCTCTTCGCGTAATTTGGTCACATGGTCATACAGACCTTTTAATATTTACTTTAGCGCTATATATTTTCTTCACCATTCGGTCTTCACTCATTCGCTCAACGTGCCCAAACCATCGTAGTATGCCCCTATCAATTTTTGTGATAAGGTCACATTTCAATCCTGCCATATTGCGAATCTCTTCGTTTCGCTTTCGGTCGGCTATGGTAACGCCGCACATTTTACGAAGAGATCGCATCTCCACTGCATTCAACTTGCTTTTATGCTTCTTCTGGCATACCCAGGTTTCGCTGCCATATAACAAAGTCGGTACCAACACTGCGTTATGTATTGCAAGGCGTGCACCCTTCACCACGTCTTGCCTTTTTACTAATGCATTCAGGGCACCATTGACATTGTTTCCGGCAGCGACACGCCTATCCACATCTAAATCACATGTTCCATCTCGGCTGAAAGCACTCCCCAAGTATACAATTTCATTTACCTGTTCTAGACATTCCTGATTTACCCATATTTCACATTTCGTTCTCTCTTCGTCCTTTTCAAATACCAGAACCTAAGTTTTATTAGCATTCAAACGGAGACCTTTAATTTCACATTCCTCTTTCATACACGTGACTAATGCCTGCAGTTCTGCTTCTGATGGTGCAATAAGCACTGCATCATCAGCATACAGCAGACAATTAACTTTTATGTCACCCAATTTTACACCCAAACAGCTATTTTTCAGCTTCTGTAAACAGCTGTCGAGATACAGTATGAACAGCCAGGAAGACATGACACAACCCTGTTTTACGCCCGCTTGGACGCTAAACATGGGTGACAGGTCATGCCCTACCCGCACACAGGCTTTAGTCATAGTAAAGTGACTGCACAGCCCTTAACAATCGACCATCCACACCATATCCCGGCAACAGTTCCCACATTTTCTTCCTTATAACCTTATCAAATGCTTTCTCCAGATCCACAAAAGCACAGAAAATCCTCTGGTTAACACTCAGAAGCTTCTCCGTGATCTTGCGGAGAGAAAACATTTGATCCGTGCATCCTCTTCCAGGTCTAAATCCGCATTGTGCCTCCCATAAGAATCTTTCCGATTTCTCTTGCATCCTACGTGTCAAAACCTTCGAGTAAACTTTACTTGCTAAACTGGTCAAGCTGATCGCCCGATAGCACCCGCAGTCAAAATGTGAACCTTTACCTTTATATAAAGGCACAATGACCGCGGATCGCCAATCATCCGGGACATCTCCCGTCCGCCAGCACAAATTGCACAGCAGATGGAAGCTGTCCCAGACGCGAGACCCACCGTACTTGACCATTTCAGCAGTAACTCTGTCTAGTCCCGCAGCCTTACCACATTTCAAACTTCGAATCGCACGTTCAATCTCTTTCATGCTGATGACCTCAGTGTCATTGAGGTCCGTGTCTGGTGTGCCAGTCACGGCGTCACCCCCGGATCCTTCACTAAGATCATGACACGCATACATTTCTCTATAAAATTCACTCCATCGCTGCATGACGTCCAATTTTTCTGAGAGGACGTCATTGGTTCTCGAAAGCACTTTGTTCATTCTTAAGGCTGTCGCACCACTCCGGGACCCTCCAACCTCTTTCCAGAAGAGTTTGGAGTTTTCCCTAAAGTTGTGCGACAACCTCTCGTCCGCTTCTATTCTACACCTTTCACGTACTTCCTCAATCAATGTTTTCGCATGAACTTTCTGCAGCTTATATCTTTCTTTCATCTTCTCTCTCATATGCTCATCGTTACTAGAGGCCAAGTAGTCTAAACATGCTTTTTTCTTCTTTTTTACAGCTTCTCTCACTTCATCATTCCACCATGCATCTCTTCTTTTACTACTACCTCTTTTTGTCGTACCACATACTTCTTCCGCTGCACTTACCATTCCATCCCTAAGGTTCTGCCTTGTTCTCTCCACACATTCTTTCCTGCCATCGATGGTGTCAAGCTTTTCGGCTACCCTCGTGTGATATCTGTCCCTAGTATCCGCTTCCTGAAGCTTCCAGCTTCGGATGCGACAGACCGACTGTGGTTCTGTTACTGCCGTCCGGTAGCGCCAACCCGCGAACAAACCCCTAAATCTAGTAATTACTAGATAATGATCCGTTCCCAGGTCAGCACCCCTGAACACTCGTGTATCCATCACCTGTTTTCGCAGTCGGTCATCCACCATGCTGCACCACCATGCTCGATGCCCTACTAATTCGCAATGTATTCGTGTTTACAACAAACGGCAACCTGTAAATGGTTTTGAGCACTCAATTGACACTGGTGACCACAATCCAATTTGTGTCTCCCCATATCGGCTCTCACTTCTAAAAAAAATGTTTTGCGAAAAGAGATTGCCAAAATGCTTAATAATGATATTATAGAACCTTTACCTCACCTTAGGCAGCACCCGTTGTTATGTTACCCAAAAAGGAAGGTGGCATAAGAGTATGCATAAATTATCGGCAATATAATGCCATTACAGGACTGATGATTTGTTACATGACGCTAAGCCTACATCTTACATGAGCATGTAGCATGATACTGGCAAATAAAGTTACTGTTTGGTACTTTGTTATGAAGGAAACACTGGAGACTGTTTTGGTTTGGTAAGTGTATTTGCTCTCGCGCACCTTTGTAACAACCTTTTTAATTGTAATGTGATAATGTAATGTAATGGCCGCCTTTCCGTATCGCTAAAGTAAGCAGCACGGATGTAGCGCCATCTATGGTTCTCTATGTGAACTGTTTGTTCCAGTTAGGTAAGTAGTTTATGAAAGTAAAGAGGAGCCATAGATGGCGCTTTACAAATGGTAAGGGTAGATGGCGCCAATAGTGTTTATAATATATTTGGTTTACAACATGCTCCCCCCTTGAAATAGTTAAATATTTCTACTAATAAGTTTAATTAGGTTACAATAAATTAAGTCTAAAATAACTTGTGTATTATTAATTTGTTTCAAATAAGCTATGTACCTGTCCACCTACTCTGATGATTTTTCAATGAAACTCACACAACATAAACATTTATTGTAGTTTCACAAATAAATATTGGGATGTACTACTTAATGCAATACAGTTAAGTACTACATAATTATAACGTATGAATTTAAGATACATTTGTTTGAAATAAGTATTACATATTATGAAATATGAATCTAAGTTACAGGCAAAAATAATATAATATAATAGTGTGACACTAAAGATACCTTAGGTTATTTAAATTGATACATAAGATACATTACTTGGTTACAAGAAAGGTTAATACTAAATGTAGTTAAATAAGTAAGTTAATGATTATCTTGTATTGGTAGAGGACAAATTTTCGGGAACGAAAGCTTGATGCTGGAGCCCTGGGATGTCTTCAGTGTGGCCACGCGAGTCACTCCGTCGCCACCTGGGGGTGTCTCGATGATCCTCGCCAGTCTCCACTGGCATGGTGCAGTGTGCTTGTCCTTGATGAGAACTACGGAGCCCGCTTTCAGAGTGGGTCCCTTGGAGCTCTGCCACTTGCCTCGTTGTTGGAGTAGCCCCACGTAGTCTCTTGAGAAGCTCCTCCAGAAGGATTGATAGATCTGTTGGAGTTGTTAAAAGTATTTAAGTCTGTTGGTAGGGACTTCGTCATATCGATAATCCGGTAATGCCACTGGAGTTCTTCCTATCAGGAAGTGAGCTGGTGTAAGGACTTGGAATACTTCTGAATCAGAAAAGGGAATAGGACATAAAGGTCTGCTGTTAAGGATTCTCTCTATCTGAATTAATACTATTGAAAAACCTTCATAGGTAAGTAAACTTTGTTTCAGGACACGCTTTAGATGATATTTGCAACTTTTAACAGCGCCCTCTGCCAAACCATTCATGTGAGGTGAGTAACTAGGTACAAACTTCCATACAATACCTTGCTCGGTACACGAGGTTGTCAATTCGTTAGAGCTCGTGTTAAGAAAATTGTATAACTCCCTTAACTCCCTATCGGCACCCCGGAAGGTGGTGCCGTTGTCGCTCACCACCACTCGTGGCTTCCCGCGTCTGGCTATGAACCTTTTAAACGCCGACATGAAGCTATGAGTTTCTAGACCTGTAACAAGCTCAATATGTACGGCCTTCGTTGAAGAACATCTAAAAATGGCTATTTAAGACTTGTAAGTTTTGTAACCACGCCCTGCCTGTCTTGAAATAGAAATGGACCCGCATAATCTAGTGCCACAGTGTAAAATGGTGGTGCTGGTTGTACTCTGTGACCTGGTAGGTCGCCCATCATAGGCGTTATTGCCTGTGGCTTGGCTCTGAAGCAAGGTACGCAAGGTAGGTATTCTCTATAAATGTTATTTGCTAAAAGCTTACCTTTGGTAGGCCAGTGCTGCTCCTTCATGCTAGACAGCAGCAGCTGGGGTCCTGCATGCATGAGGCGGACGTGCTCGTTTCTCAGAATTAGCTTAGTTAATGTGTGATTGCTGTGTAGTATGATGGGGTGTTTTTTTGTCAAATTCGTAGTGTGATTGACTAAGACGACCTCCCACCCTTATAAGATCATTGTCCATAAATGGTTTAAGACTCAAAAGTTTTGAGGTTTTAGGCAATTGTAAATTATTTTTAAGTAGTTTGTATTCATTAGGAAATGATTCTATTTGTGTAAATATTATTAATTTATTAGCAGCTTGCCTTTGTTCCTGACATGAAATTGCACCTGTAATTTTGTTATTTTTGTTTTTACAATTGTGCAAATATCTTAGTATGTATGCAAATATACGAAATAGCTTAGTGTCACTGGACCACCTTGAAATTAAATCATTTATGAACATTCTGTCGTTAGCCCCATTTTGTGTTGTGTTGCATAATGTTTTGTGTGGGGATTGTTTTGCCTTAAGCTCAATTAATTCTTGGGTTTGTTGTTTGTTTAGAGTCCATTCACCTTGTGGTTTACTCAGAAATGTTGGACCTTCAAACCAAAATTTAGAGGTAGATGTGCAGTTAACCAATTTGTCTGGTAAAACTCCCCTTGAAAGCAAATCTGCAGGATTTTCATTACTAGGAACCCAACGCCATTTAGACTGGTCTGTTAGAGCTTGAATCTTGGTAACTCTGTTGGCTACAAATGTATTGAGCTTATGAGGTTCTGTGTTTATCCACGCTAAAGTGATGGTAGAGTCGGACCAGTACTGAATGTCGTCTATAGGTACTTTGAGTGCTGACTGCATATCTTTCATATTGACTGCCAACAATAACGCCGCACTCAATTCGAGGCGGGGTATAGTTTGAGTTTTTAAAGGTGCTACTCGGGTTTTTGCAAATAATAATCGAACTAGAGTTTGGCCTTGTGCATTGGTTGTAAGCACATATATGGCTGCCCCATATGCTTGTGTTGAGCTGTCTGCAAACCCATGTAATTTGAAAGTTATATAATTGCTTATTGTAACTCCTCTGGGGATCTGTAACAATCTTAGGTATTGAAGTGAATTGTAAAATGTTAACCAATCCTTTAAAAGAGTTTGTGAAATAGGTTGGTCCCAGTCCGACCCGTCCACCCACAGTCGTTGGATGAAGCATTTGGCAAGAATTAAGCTTGGGCCTAAAAGGCCTAAAGGATCAAAGATACTTGAAACTCGTTTGTTTTGTTGATAAAATAACTCGTTTTGTTACATTATTTGGTATAGGTTGTAAGTTAATTGAATAATTCAAATTGTCGTTTTCGTTTGACCATTCAAGTCCTAATATTTTGTGTGAGCTATCCCCTGTTTGTCCAAGTTGGACGCCTTGTGGCGTTGTTGTACTTTCTTTTTGTGTAGGTAGTACTTGTTGAATATGTGTTGAATTGGTTTTCCACTTGTTTTTTCGACCACACTCGGCTGACGACCGTGCTGCATCTGGAAGTTGTTGCAAAGCAGTGCGAGTTTCTTGTGCCAAGTGCAGTAAGCAGCGTGTTGCAATGTGCGGCGCAGGTTTCAGTCCAAAGCTGAGTGTCGTTAGTTTGAAAGTTTGAAGCTCATGGTGAGGCTCCTCCCTCCACAGAATGCATTGTAGAGGTTGCTGATCAGCATTTATGTGTATGCAACAAAACATTTTTTGTATGTCGGCGTTAATTACATATTTGTACAATCGAAATCGTAATAAAATGTGGTTAAGTGTATCCTGTTTGATTGCGCCCTGGTGCAAAATATCATTTAGAGAATATCCGGACGAGGTTGGACAAGAGGCATCGAAAACTACCCTCAGGGGTGTTGTAGACCTCTCTAGGTTGACAACAGCATGGTGTGGTAAGAAATTAAGAGGGACGTCCGAGGCGGTACATTTCTCCATGCGCCCCTAACCAAATGCTTGTTCAAATTCTCGCATAAATTGAGTATACATTTGTTTAAACTCTTTGTTTTTAGAAAATTTTCTCTCCAATGACAGAAAACGTTGTTTAGAAATGTGCTTGGATTCGCCTAAAGAGGTGTAATAGGTAGTTTGAATGGTAAATTTACAACAAAGTTGCCCTCAGAGTTGCGGGTGTGCGTCATAAACACTTCCTCGCATTGTTTGTCATCATGGGACAAAACTTGGTCGTCGGTGGAGGTGAATGGATTATTACCACATTCCTCCATTTCCCAGAAGTGTTTCAATTGAGTTTTTAATGATAAATTGCATCGTACCTGTGTGGGACTTGCTAAAGACCCTGATACTATCCATCCCAGCTTTGTCTTTTGTAATTTAGGATAACCCTCTCCCAGATTATGCCTTCCAATGCACAATAAGTTGTAAAATAGCTCGGCCCCAATGAGTAAGTCAACCTCACCCGCTGGGGAGAAGTTTTCGTCTGCTAATTTGATGTGAGCTGGAATGTTCAAGAATTTAGTTTTAATTATTGATGAATTATAATTTGGTAGGTTACAAATTTGTGGCACAATTAAACAAGTCAGTTTTGTTTGAAATTGGCTATCATTTGACTCAATATTGATGTTACAATAATCTTTGCTTTTAGTTGAATTATCATTAAAACCTATCACTTCCGTGTTGATATTTCTTTTGGATAGTTTCAACAATTGAAAGGCCTTTTCTGAAATAAAGTTGGATTGTGAGCCACTATGTAGTAAGACTCTCAAGTGGTGGGTTTGATGTCGCGAGTCGTATGCTCGGACCACCGCTGTAGACAAAAATACCATTTTTTCATTTTTGGTTGGGGCGGTTACCGCCTTATTATGTGTATGAATATTGATTGAACCTGCATTTGCTGCTGGCTGTACAAGTTCCCTTACTTGCACTTGATTACTTGATTGATTGGTTTGGTGAGAGTGCAGCGAGGTACTTGCAAGTTGGTTGCGCAACGTGCATCGTAGAAGGAGTCACCTTATCAATGTGTAAAAGTGTGTTATGCTTACCTTTGCAGTATTTGCAGTGCGAAGAGCGACAATTGGTCACATTGTGATTATTACCTAAGCAGTTTGTACACAACTTAAATGATTTTACAGCCCTATAGCGTTCCCTTGCATTCAGAGCCAAGAAATTGTTGCATTGGTTAAGATAGTGCCTACCTTTACATTGTGGACATGAAGGATTTATAGTTGACTTTGAGGATGTGGTTACCAAACTTTTCCGTGCATCCGAGCCTCCAGGTTTAGTAACATTCATGTTGTCGAGAATGTCAGCTCGCCTCCGTACAAAGTTTTTAAAGTCCTGCAATGAAGGTAGCACATTTGAGTTTTGATTTTCTTCCCATGACCGTTGCATCAAGGGAGGTGATTTGTTTGACATAAAATAAATGATTATTAAGTCCCAATCATTGACAGATATATTAAGAATGTGTAGTGATCGCAAATGCTTGTTTATATTATCAATTAATGCTCTAAGTGACTTGGCGTTTTTAGTGGAAATGGATGGAATGTCGAAGAGAGATCGCAGGTGGTTTGAAACTAGTAAGCGTGGGTTGTTGTAACGCTCACATAACAGCCTCCATGCCATTTGGTAGCCATCAGACGTGTATTCCACTGAATTGACAACCTCGAGAGCTCCGTCCTTCAGGCAACTGCGAAGATATTTGAACTTCTGTATTGATTTTAATGAACTTTGGTTTATTAAGGCGTCAAAGGTCTCCCTAAATTCAAGCCACTCCCTAAAGTCACCACTAAAACTGGGTAATGCAATTTCGGGAAATTTTATTGAGTCAATGCATTCACTATGAGATGGTTTGGCTTCAGGTGTAATATGTTCGTTACTAAAGGCCTTAACCAGCCCTTTGGCTCTGGCTAGGCTCTCGAAGTAAGGTTCCTCGAATTTGGCACGTTCGAGGATTTGACTATCGGTGTCCTCGGACAGGCTTTCTAATTCGGTTTGAATTGAATCAAACTTATCATAAGTTGCTATTATATTTTCGATACGTAATTCAAGGTTTATAACACCATCTGCATTGAGTGGTGTTGACAAGTTGTCGATAAAATTGGTAAATTGGGTAAGTTTACCCTTGTGGGCTGCTCTACTGCGTGAAAGTTGTTGAATATCGTCCATGATTGTAGAAAAAATTGGTTAAAATTGTAATTGAACGAAAGATAGAGGGATTCGAATGGAAAATAATAAAAAAGGAACCAGCTCACTCTCCTTTAGAAGCACGTTGAGGTTATGTATGTCTCCAAGTAGTTTTTTTTTGCGGCGTGGCACTCGGTTCCTACGCCGCTCCTTCTTGTTAATTTGCTGTAGTCCGCACAATTGGGATCAGTCAGCGTCTTGTTGTTGTGTTCTTCGTTGTGGTTGGCGTGCACGTGGTTCGAAATGTTCCTCTGAGATTTTGGTTTTTTTCCTCTTTGTTTGTGTTGAAGCCAGTTGTATTTAAGAGGAGCCATAGATGGCGCTTTACAAATGGTAAGGGTAGATGGCGCCAATAGTGTTTATAATATATTTGGTTTACAACAGTTACACTAGACAGCATTTGTTACACAGTTTGGGATATATAAATCCAAAAAAATGCCTTTTGTATTGCGTAACGCTCCTGCAACCCTTCAAAGAATGATGGACAGGTTTCGTATAACTCTGAGTTCTCTTCTGAGTTTTGATTTCTAAGTAATAAACAGTGTTTTTATTGTTATTTAGAAACTGACAAAATACTTACTAAAAATAATGTGAAAGGAGTAGTATATATGTTGGCGACGCGCCTATAAGAATATTTCAACTTATTAGTTAACCGATTACGAATATCTTCTAAAAAGCAAATTATCAAGCAACAATATTCCTATAAGAAAATGCTTAGTTGAATCTTAAAGAAATATCGAATTAATGATATGAAGGTCTTGGGTTCGACTCCCAGGCCGGACTAGTTTGTCGTTTTCTTAGTAATATCTCTTAATAAATTCATATAGGGAATTTTTAAGATATAATTTTTGTTACCGGATTTGTTCCCCGGTCGAAATCATCTTTCCAATAATGTTAATTTAAAGAAATATTAAAATAAAGTTAGAGACCAGGATTTGTTCCCCGGTCGAGATGATCGCTGTGCATAAGTAGAATTAATGGAAATTGATTGCATGAGTATTGTCTTATATGAGTTTGATATGTTTTGTATGAAAACAAATGCCTATTTTCTATGATTGATTTATGAAAACTTTCACTTATATTGTTCGATAAGAAACATGATAACTGATAAGAATCTGATTAGAGGTAGTTTTCGGCGTTTGAGAATTGAGTAGAATCGTTTATTCACCTAGTATTGTTGATATTAGTGTATACTAAACTTTCCATTTTTACTGATAGTCGATAGCCGTGCAAAAGTTAGTTGTTCAAATAGTGTGAGTTCATAGACGCACGCTAGCCACGTACGTAGTAGTAGGCCAAATATGTAGAAATTTAAATATTTGCAATTTCAGCAATTTATGTAAAATTACTTGTAAAACATTTCAGATTGATTGTACGTGTAAAAGAGGTGAATTCTGTGTTATTTTATGTGAAAATTCCTGTTAATAAGTGAAATAATGATAGTTTTGTATAAGAAATTTAAAGTGTTTTAATAGTGAAATGTATAGAGAAAATGTAAATTAAACTATTGTATTGGTTAAGATATGTATAATTTCAAGTGGAAAACATTGTTTTAACTTTCTATGTTAAATATTTAAGAAATTCCAACTTTGAACATGTGAGTAAAATATGCATATTTTGTTAAATAAATAAAAGGTTTTTTGTGATATAAAAATGTAATGTATATCGTAGTATAGATATTTTTTTGTGCTATCTTTATAAGTAAATTGTATAAATGTATGTCTTATAAAAATAAAGTTATTGAGTAAACCGTGAGAGAGTGATAGTACAAATTGATGTAATTGAGTTGCGCAAGCGCACAAATGGCGCGGCTCACTTTCGCGTATAGCTCTGGGGTAGCTCAGTAAACGAGTTTTCTTGCAATTCGTTCGGGAATCCTTCGGGAAAGTGCGGGGAAGTTCGGAGAAACTTCGGGAAAAGTGCAAGACCAGCAGTCAATAAGATGAAGAAAGAAAAAGTGTAGGGAAGTGATAGGGAAAAATAATTACTCTCTTACGGAACGGTTTGAAGATAATTGCTGTTTTATTCCCAAGGAATTCTTCCCTCAAAATAATACAGTCCACATCGAAGAATTAAGGTGTTGGGACCGGGACGACTTCGGAAGACCCGTAATCCCCGCCTGAACCTATTTTCTGAAAAGGAAGAGGTTATCGCCCTTGTGTGTTACTCCGTTGCGGAGATCACATACGTTGTTCCCGAACCCAACGTAGGCGTTATAGGAGGCCAGATCGAGAGAAGCCTCGATTCCCCCTTCTGTTTTTTAGTTAACGTTCGTCTGGTTCCTTTTCAAGTGGTCCTTCGAGCCGGATCAAGGAACCAGCTGTGGACTGCTGGTTACGGAGAAAGAAGACCTTCGGAGCCGAGTGAAGATCAACAACCGAAGGTAGCCGGAGGTTTGAGCTGAAGCAACAGGACCAAAGGCCAGAAGACCAGGTCAGCGTAGTAGGACTGGACCTGCAACTACCGGAAGAAAGAAAACCGGGATTGCGGCTTGGGGCGTGTGCTCGCATGGGGCACGTATAGCAGCCAGGCGCAGGTGCCTTGTGAAGGCGCTCATCGTGGCCAAGCAGGGCTTGGCATTTTTCCTGTCGGGCAAGCGTGTCCGGCATTTCCTGTCGGACGACCGTGTCCGGCATTTCCTGTCGGGTCATCAGAAGGTACAAGAAGAAGAAGCATCCACCGCTGCTGCTGCCACGCGAGGGTGCTCGTGGGCACCTGACTGCATCGCGGCCGGAAGAGGGCGCCTGGACGAGGCGTCACCGGCGACTGGGCGACGAAGCGCAGCATACATCCCGACCACCTAACTGTGCCAAACGGTCGGGCTCTGGCACAACACCTTCGGGTGGAGCAGTTCTCTCGAGCGAGACTGCGCTTGCACTACCGCTCGACTGTTTCGTCATATTCCTAGGCGGGACAGTTCCTAAACCTTTCCTCCATTCCATTCCTGCACGACTCTATCCCTGGACGGCTCACCTCGGTACGACGATTACGAACGTGGTTGCCACATTACAAGCATTGAATCAACCACAGTATTTATACTCACCGGAGTTAGTAAACCGCATAGTCGAGAAACTTGGAACTATGATTAAATTTATAGTCATTATGGCAGAATCGCTGGAGGACTTAAGCATTATGCTCAATGACCTCAATAGTGCCTCCCAACGGATAGGTCTTAAGATGAACATGGACAAAACAAAGATCATGTTTAATGTCCATGTCACACCTATGCCGGTAGTTGTTGGGAGCACTATGCTCGAAGTTGTTGACGAGTACGTTTACCTGGGACAAATAGTCCGACTAGGTAAGTCCAACTTCGACCGAGAGGTCAATCGACGGATTCAACTCGCCTGGGCAGCGTTCGGGGAAATTACGGCATATTTTTTCGTCAGGTATACCTCAATCTCTAAAAACTAGATTGTACAACCAGTGCGTGTTGCCTGTGATGACTTACGGATCTGAGACGTGGTCCTTCACTGCTGGCCGTATGAGGACGCTTAAGGTCGCTCAGCGAGCTATGGAGAGGGCTATGCTTGGAGTTTCTCTGCGTGATAGACTCAGAAATGAGGATATCCGCAGTAAAACCAGAGTGACCGACATAGCCCAACGGATTAGTAAGCTGAAGTGGCAATGGGCCGGCCATATAGCTCGAAGAACCGATAACCGATGGGGAAGAAAGGTTCTCGAGTGGCAGCCTCGTACCGGTAGGCGTAGTGTAGGGCGACCCCCCACTAGATGGAGTGACGACCTGGTAAGACATGCAGGAAGTCGATGGATGCAGGTGGCTCAGGACCGTGCTTTGTGGCATTACTTGGGGGAGGCCTATGTTCAGCAGTGGACTTGTGAAGGGCTGTAATGATGATGATGATGATGATTAAATTTAAATGGTTTGAATATCGAGCTCAGCATCCTTTGGAGCCAGAGTTACAGAAGATGGCCAAGTTTTTAAATTTATTGAGTGAACAATTTGGAACATCCTTAAGCAATGAAAATGTGCCTGAAAAACGGAAGCGTCCTGAATTCAGGAAGCAAACTGTACACACCGCAAGGGGGTCTGTACGCAACCGTTTCAAGAGCGAGCGCTATGAGCGCCGAAGTTATACGAGCGAGCGTCTAGAACGCCGAAATAATAAAGGGCACAACCGACAAGTGGTTATGATAAAGGTAGCCTGTAAGTCGGGTAACACATAAGTGTGTTACATGTAACAAGGAGCACTCTATAGTGAGTTGTTACAAGTTTAAGGACATGAATAATCGCGAGAAATGGGAAGCGGTTAAAAAAGCGAAAGTATGTTTCCAATGTTTGTCACCTAACCATATGAGGTTAGAGTGCAAAGGGAAAAAATGTGGTGTAAAGGGATGTAGAATGTCACATCATCGAATGCTACACCGATACCCCAATGAAAATACCTCGCAGCAAGGGGAAGAGGGGGTAAAGAGGCTCAAATTACAACTGTTAGTACAGTGAATGCACTGGCATGTGCATACTTAAAGATTATACCGGTCGAGTTGTATGGACCTAGAGGAAAGGTCAAGACAACAGCTCTTCTGGATGAGGGATCAACCATGACACTCATAGAGGAGTGGATGGCTCAGAAGTTAGCGCCTCGCGGACGTAAAGAAGAATTACGTATTGAAGCCGTGGGAGGTAAGCGAATTAACGACGACAGTTCGTATCGCTTAAACGTTAAGATAAAAGGCATTTACTCGAACGACTTAGAGGAGATAAGTGTACAAACAATTAAGTCACTTAACCTTTCTCCGCAGTCAGTGAGTCGAGAATTATTGCAACGGTGTTCTCATTTGACACCGATTAAGGACGAGTTGATTTATGAGAGGTCCAGACCTACCATATTAATTGGCCAGGACAATTGGCATCTCATAGTTACTCGTGAATTAATTTCAGGAGGTAAGAACCTACCTGTAGCATCGCTCACTAAACTTGGATGGGTTTTACATGGTCACATATCGGGTGGCATCAAACCAATCAAGATTGTTAACCACATTTCCACCAAGAAGGAGGAGGACATGGATAAGTTGATCAAAGATTATTTTAGTTTGGAATCTCTGGGAGTGTCTGCGCGAAAGCCCGCGAACGACCCAGAAGAACGAGCTTTAAATATTTTGAGCAAAACGGTACGTCGTATACCTAATAATAGTTACGAGACTGCTTTGTTGGCGCACAGATAATGAGTGCATGCCGTCGAATAGAGCGCCGGTTGAAAGTCGCCTGTTTAATATCGAAAAGAAGCTCAATAAAAATAGCGAGTTGAAAAAAGGATATGAGAAGCAAATTGAAAATCTCATCGTTAACGGTTACGCAGAGAAAGCGAACCATATTTCCATTTCCCCACGCACGTGGTATCTTCCTCACTTCGCAGTGACTCATCCACAAAAAAGGAAAATAAGAATAGTTTCGACGCCGCCGCTAGGACGGGCGGACGTTGTCTTAATGATGCATTGTTAACCGGACCGACTTTTGAAGTCGTTTTTGGCGTTCTGCTACGATTCAGAGAAGGAAGCGTGGCAGTGATGGCAGACATTAAAGAAATGTTCCTGCAAGTGAAAATCCGGGAAGAAGACAGGGATAGCCTTCGATTCTTATGGCGGCACAAGCGTGACGCGCCACCGGAAGAGTATAGAATGACGTCACTCATATTTGGAGCGTCATCATCACCATGCATCGCTATGTATGTGAAGAATAGGAATGCGCAGGATAACGCACATATCTATCCAGAAGCAGCTTCCGCTACGGAAAGCAATTTTTATATGGATGACTATCTACAGGCATTTCCCGACGTGACGACGGCCGAAAGGATAGTAAACGATATGTATGAATTACATAAACGTGCTTCTTTCCAACTGAGGGGATGCGCTAGCAACCGACCTGAAGTTTTATGTAAAATGGAAAATAAATATAAGAGCGACAGTGCTTCACTGGTAGATAAGGAGCACACAGAACGCACTTTAGGTTTGATCTGGAATATCAAACGGGATATAATAAGTTTCTCCATAAGTCTTCGTAACACACCGGAAGAGGTGATGGAAGGTTTACGACCGCCTACGAAGAGGGAGATAACTAGTGCTGTGATGTCGGTCTTCGATCCTTTGGGACTCGCATCACCCATAACGATTCAAGGGAAGTCGCTGATCCGGCAAGTATGGAGGACAGGCATCTCTTGGGATGAAGAAGTTACACACGAATTACACGTGTTATTTTGTAAATGGATATCGGAAGTGAAGAAATTAGGTCATTTAGAAGTACCTAGACCCGTTGCTGAAGGCGTCGGCAAGGGAGAATTACACACCTTCACGGATGCTAGTGAAAAAGCATACGCTGCCGCGGTGTATTACGTCACCACGGACGAGCTAGGAGAAAGGCGGATTACGCTGATCGCCGCAAAGGCAAGAGTAGCGCCGCTGAAACCAATTTCTATTCCAAGGCTTGAATTGCAAGCAGCTCTTATGGGCAGCAGATTAGCTGCATCAGTTATTGAAGAGAGCAAGTACGAGATATCCGAGAGAGTATTTTGGACGGACTCACGTACAGTGTTAGCGTGGATTAAGTCAGATCCTCGCGCTTTTAAACCATTCGTTGCTCATCGATTGGCTGAGATCGAAGATCACAGTAAACCATGTGAATGGCGATGTGTTCCAACGTCACAAAACGTGGCAGATGACGCCACTAGAAATTTTCCTTCCATCTTCGATGTAAGTCATCGCTGGTTTCAAGGACCTGAACTCCTCAGAAAAGTCCTGATTTATGACCCAAACAAGTGGACACCATAAATAGCTTAGAAACAGGTGAAGAAAAATCGCCAAAAGGCGTAAATGCGCTGAGAAAGCAAGAACCGTTAAGTCTACCCGACTACGGACGATTTAGCAGCTTTAAGAAATTCCTTGGGGCAACTACACGCACCTTACAAGCGGTAGAAAATTTCAAGTTTAAGAAAGTCGGTTAAAGGACCCGACAATGCAGCCGAAAAGTCGGTTATGTGTTCCAACGAAGTTTTAGCAAAGTCTGTTAAAGGACCCGATAGCGCGTTGGACATAGCGCTCTTGAAAAAAGCTGAATTATTAATTTGGAAGTTCGTTCAAGACGAGTGTTTTCATTTGGAAATAAAATGCTTGAAAGCAGGCAAAAGCGTTGAAAGAAGTTCACGCTTAAGTAAATTATCTATGGAAATAGGAGAAGATAACTTACTCCGTTTAAATGGGCGTTTAACTTTTCAGTCTAATTTGACCGTGGAAAGTGGAAAACCTGTCGTATTAGACGGTAAACACGAAATCGTTAAAATGATGATTAGAGAAGTTCATCATCATTTTGGACATGCCAATCACCAGACGGTGATGAATGAGGTGAACCAAAAATTTTATGTCTTGAACTTGCGTAACGTAGTACGAAGTGTGTCACATCACTGTCAGTGGTGCAGGACATACAGGTCAAAGCCGCAGAACGTGCCACAAGGAAATATTCCTCTGGAGAGAATAGCTCACAATGAACCACCTTTTACATGTTCAGCCGTAGATTATTTCGGACCTATGAGTGTGACTATAGGAAGGCGACACGAAAAACGTTGGGATGTTTTATCCACGTGTCTGACCATCAGAGCAGTACACCTAGAATTAGCAGCCTCATTGACACCAGCGTCAATGATAATGGCGTTGAGGCGATTTATCGCCAGAAGAGGAAAACCAGCCGTTATATACAGCGATAACGGGACAAATTTCAAAGCTGCGAATAAAGAATTATTGCAAGCATGCGAAGAATGCTATGAGGGCATGAAAAATGAGTCATTTAAAAAAAATATTAAATGGAAATTTATACCTCCGGGAGCACCGCACATGGGTGGCGCCTGGGAGAGGTTAGTAAGATCAATTAAAATTGCGTTGACCGCTACTCTCAAAGAAAGGAGCCCGCGAGAGGAGGTTCTGCATACGTTGCTTTTAGAAGCAGAGCATACTGTAAATTCCAGACCTCTGGTAACATTCAGTATGGATAGTCCTGAAGAGGGTTTGACACCCAATCATTTTCTTCTGGGACGCTCATGTGGTGATCGACCACCTGGATTATTTTTAGAGCAACATCCGACGGGTCAACTCAATTGGAAATCTGCACAGTGGTTAGCCGACCATTTTTGGACAAGATGGCTAAAAGAATACATGCCTACTTTAATACCTCGAACAGGTAATAACGGAAAGTTTATGGAGCCTAAAGAAGGTGATATTGTCTTGATAATAGATCATTCATTGCTACGAAATACGTGGCCGAAAGGCAAGATTAGTAGGACGCTACCGGGACCAGACGGTCACACTAGAGTGGTTGACGTCATTACTAGCACAGGTATCTTGAGAAGACCTACGTCCAGAATAATAGTCCTGGTACCCGCGACGCCTCCCAAATGATGGTGCTGATGCACGGGGGGGAGATTGTTGGCGACGCGCCTATAATAATATTTTAATTTATTAGTTAACCGATTACGAATAGCTTCTAAAAAGCAAATTATCAAGCAACGATATTCCTATAAGAAAATGCTTAGTTGAATCTTAAAGAAATATCGAATTAATGATATGAAGGTCTTGGGTTCGACTCCCAGGCCGGACTAGTTTGTCGTTTTCTTAGTAATATCTCTTAATAAATTCATATAGGGAATTTTTAAGATATAAATTATGTTACCGGATTTGTTCCCCGGTCGAAATCATCTTTCCAATAATGTTAATTTAAAGAAATATTAAAATAAAGTTGGAGACCAGGATTTGTTCCCCGGTCGAGATGATCGCTGTGCATAAGTAGAATTAATGGAAATTGATTGCATGAGTATTGTCTTATATCAGTTTGATATGTTTTGTATGAAAACAAATGCCTATTTTCTATGATTGATTTATGAAAACATTCACTTATATTGTTCGATAAGAAACATGATAACTGATAAGAATCTGATTAGAGGTAGTTTTCGGCGTTTGAGAATTGAGTAGAATCGTTTATTCACCTAGTATTGTTGATATTAGTGTATACTAAACTTTCCATTTTTACTGATAGTCGATAGCCGTGCAAAAGTTAGTTGTTCAAATAGTGTGAGTTCATAGACGCACGCTAGCCACGTACTTAGGAGGCCAAATATGTAGAAATTTAAATATTTGCAATTTCAGCAATTTATGTAAAATTACTTGTAAAACATTTCAGATTGATTATACGTGTAAAAGAGGTGAATTCTGTGTTATTTTTATGTGAAAATTCCTGTGAATAAGTGAAATAATGATAGTTTTGTATAAGAAATTTAAAAGTGTTTTAATAGTGAAATGTATAGAGAAAATGTAAATTAAACTATTGTATTCGTTGTTAAATATTTAAGAAATTCCAACTTTGAACATGTGAGTAAAATAAGCATATTTTGTTAAATAAATAAAAGGTTTTTTGTGATATAAAAATGTAATGTATATCGTAGTATAGATATTTTTTGTGCTATCTTTATAAGTAAATTGTATAAATGTATGTCTTATACAAATAAAGTTATTGAGTAAACCGTGAGAGAGTGATAGTACAAATTGATGTAATTGAGTTGCGCAAGCGCACAAATGGCGCGGCTCACATTCGCGTATAGCTCTGGGGTAGCTCAGTAAAAGAGTTTTCTTGCAATTCGTTGATCAAGGATCTCCTAGGTGTGCGTTATTTCGTAGTTAGCAGTGGCTGCAAATAACCGCCGGTTCGACAAACTCCGCCGATCGTTGAGTCCCGTGATTCCGTGAGGCGTCGAGGTCACCGGCCCCTAGGTGATTCTTGGCACTTTATGCGCTCCGTGCATACTGTGCCCAGTCGCGTCGTAAAGTGCCACCTCCGCACTTCCCCCAACCCTTTTGGTTTAAAAGGGGTAGGCAGTGCCCACAGTGTGGAAAGTCTCTGTAATAGTATCACCACCATCCGCGTCGCGCATCAATATCTGCTGCCGATCGTTTGGAAGATAGATAGGGCCTTAAATAGATTACCGCTGACGCTGACTGTTAGGTTAGGGATATGTCAGGGAACGATAAGGGGAAACCTCCTCCGAGATCGAGGAAACCACCGGACCGGCCAGGCGTACTGGATAGACCCATCGCCTACCGCGATATTTTCAATCCGGAGAGGATGAGAGTCGTCTCATCCTACTCACAAATACCGACCCGGAAACCTTCGTCGCCGGGTAAGGAGTCCGCACCTAGGGTTGCACTCTCGCCCATCGTACCTGAGTGTACGACTGGGCGCGAACCGCTGCCCTCTCAGCAACAGCGGCCCTTGAAGACGCCACGAAGGCACACACCGCCCGAGACCGAGGCCTCCCTCTATGAGAAGAGGCAGCGTGTTGGACGATCAGAACCACCATCAGCATCATCTGATGACGAGGAGCCCCAAACAGCGACTAGGAAGAAGGTCCACACCTCACCTCCTAGGTCGCCATCACCACCGCAACAGCCACCATCCATCTCTCCGGACCGACGTAGCCACGACTCGGCCCAATATGAGCAAGGAGGTGAGGAATACTACAGCTGGGGCTCAACAACGTACGCAACCCTAGCTGCATCAGCCGGAAAATCATCACCGGTACAAACCATCAACCCGTCCGGGCTAGCTCACGACGATGGACAGCGGCCGTCAACGAGCTATGCCCACATGGCTGCGGCCCCTGCAGTACCACGACCGCAATCGGCGGAGGAGTCTCAGAAGACAGAGAAGGCGAAGGAGAAGTCCAGATATCCGCCGATTGTTGCAGAATGCCTCCCGGATTGGACTAGGCATTTCAAGGTCCTCAACGAGAAGTTGGGCCACCCGCCTAATGCCCGTCCATTCGGGAAGGGAGTTAGATTTTCTCCGCAGAGTCCGGATGAGTTCCGTACCATCCAGAAGTACATGGTCGAGCTCTCCGAGAAAGATAAAACCATGTCGTGGTATTGCTACACCCCGGCAGAGGAGAAGCCCACTAAAGTGGGCATCCGGGGTCTGCCAGTGGGCACCGATCCCAAGATGATCGAGGAGGCTATCCGGGCAAAACTATGTCAAGGCCATACCACCACGTAGAGGCAGACCGGGCTGCCTCTACTATGCACAGCTGGAGCATCTGAGCCTGGAACAGCTTCAGCAACTATACCACATCGACGAGCTCCTTTATATGAGAGGAGTCGTCATCGAAGCCTGGCAGAGAAAGACCGAACCGGCACAATGCCACCGTTGCCAGGCTTTCGGACATGCCTCCGCAAACTGTTTCAGGCCAGTGAAATGCGTTCGCTGTGCTGGAGAACATATTGCCAGCCTTTGCCCAAGGGGTAGAGAGGAGGAGCCAAAGTGCGCAAATTGCGCCAAGAACCATACGGCCAACGATCGCCGCTGCCCGGTCCTGAGGAGGATTGCCAGGAAGCAGGGGATCGTCTTACCTGGGCTACTCCCGGAGAACCCTAAGAGGATCCCCCAGAGTCGCCCAAAGGCAGTCACCATACAGGAGGACGGGTGGGCAACCATCTCCAGAGGGAAGGGTAGGCAACCAGCCCAAGCAGCACCAATAGAAAGGGTTGGTCCCACAGACCAAATGGCAACCACCGGGGCGACTCTCCGACCTCCTGCCAATGACGCCACTGAGAGGCAACCCTCCCAGAGGAAGAGGCGGAGGAATAGGAGCAGGAGAACGGAACAGCCTCCTCCTCAGGATGCGACTACCTCTACCCCCACAACCGCAGGACCAATAGCCTCGCAGGCGCAGGTTGCTGTAAGAACACCAGCACCATCCACGACAGGTAGAGCGCCAGGAAAGGCTCTACCAGAAAGTAGAGCCCGCTCCACACACAGAACGCGCTCTACCCAAAGGAAGACCTCAATCAACGCCCCGAGACCAGTGCCTTAACAGCGTAGTTCAGAACGCAGACCACCAGCGTCCGGCTTCGAGACGGCTGATGCCATCCACAGATTGGTAGGCATAGCCATCGAAGTCGGTACACAAGTCCTGGCCGACATAAGGGCCGGGGCAGACCCCGTTACCGCCGTCATGAAGGCACTGGCATCGCTACTGGCAGGGCACTACGGAGGATAGCAACCTGCGTCTGCTTTACTGGAACCCGGACGGGATTCGCCAAAGGATCCATGAACTCCGCACTGTCACCCAGCAACAGGACATCCAGGTGATCTTGCTGGGTGAAACCAAATTAAGACCTACAACGCATCTTAAGCTGCCTAACTACACCATCTACAGGAGGGACGAGGTCGATCCTCAAGGGGTCGCTTATAGAGGGACAGCGATCCTGGTGAGGAGAGACATCGTCCACCAGGAACTGGACCTGCCAGACGTCCAGTCGACGCGTTCAATCGGCATAAAAATGGAGGCGGCGGGCGAGGAACTAAGGATCTTTGCAGCATACCGCCCGCCAGGGACTCCATTTCACTCCTCAGACATCCGGACGGTAATGGAAGGTACGGCACCCGCCATCATCGCCGGGGACCTGAACGCCAAACACCCGGCGTGGGGGTCCAGAGTGATCACCCCGCCGGGTCGTGAACTCTACGAAGATGCGGAAAACAATGATTACGACGTTCTAGGTCCCGAGGAACCGACGCACATTCCTAGCGACCATAGGAAGCGTCCGGATGTATTGGACATCGTGCTCACTAGGAACGTCAACTATCCAGTAGTGGTAGAAGTGCTGTATGACTTGAATACACTGACTGATAACCCTTGGCACTAAGGCAGTGACTTCACCGCCCAGAGCCGTCAAGACCAAGATCGACTGGAGGCTCTACCACCAACACCTGCAGGAGAGACCTCCAGTCCATACGCCGATCAACTCAGCGGACGACGTAGAGGCCGCTGCAACTAGAATATCCACGTGCATCCAGGAGGCCCTCAACGCGGCCTCTACGATCGTCCCTCTCACGGGGAGAAAAGAGGAGCTGCCGCTAAGACTACGCGTGCAGCTCAACCATAAAAGAGCGCTGAGAAAGCTCTGGGCGCGTACTCGCTGCCCTAGAGTAAAAAGGAGACTTAACACCCTGTCAAACGAACTGTCGGTTGCAATACAGGCCCACAGAGGAGAGGCCTGGGAGCGGCGCATATGGAAGGCTGACGAACAGCACGCGTCGCTCTACACATTGAACCGGCAGTTAACGAAAACTCGACCACCTGTTTGCCCGCTGACCAACAACGCGGGCATTCAACGTTACGATGCCAAGGGCAGAGCGGATATCCTAGCTGAGCACTTCGAGGAGCAGTTTATGCCGAACCCAGCAAGTGCGGAGTTCCTGGAATCCCATACACGGAAGGAGAGCCGCGTGCAGGAGCTCCTGTCGTCGCCCGCGCCACCGCTTGCAGGAGAGTGGTTTATCTCCCCCGCCGAACTGCGGAGGACAGTAACCCGCCTGCAACCGAGGAAGGCGCCGGGGCACGACGGGATTACCAACGCTGCACTACGACAGCTGCCCAATAGAGTCCTTGTAGAGATAGGTCGGCTCTACAACGGAAATTGCTGACATCCCACTTCCCGGAGGACTGGAAGAAAGGCAAAGTCATCGTCTTGCCGAAACCCGGGAAGGACAGGCGTAGAGCTGCCAACTACAGGCCGATCACGCTACTACCGCATATAGCTAAACTGTGCGAAAGATTACTGTTGAGACGTCTCCGCCCGTGCATCCAACTTCGGGCGGAGCAACATGGATTCAGGAGGGGTCACTCCACAGCAACACAGCTGACCAGAGTGCTGCACCTGCTTGCGGCCGAACACAACCGTGGCCGCATATCGTTGGGCGTCTTTCTCGATATCGAGAAGGCGTTCGACCGGGTGTGGCACACAGGACTACTCTACAAGCTAGATGAACAAACAAGTATCCCTCCTGCTATATTGCGGCTAGTAGCGTCTTTCCTGGAAGGCAGGAAGTTCTACGTCTGCGTAGAGGACGCCGAGTCCGCAATAAAAACCATAACAGCTGGTGTGCCACAGAGCAGCCGTCTATCTCCAGCCCTGTACGCGGCGTACACTAATGACATACCTACCCTGGCAGGACACTTGCACGAATGGGAGGACGACGTTGAACTAGCGCTATTTGCGGATGACAGCGCATACTTCACGTCGTCCAGAAGAGCCCACATAGCAGCTGCCAGGATGCAACGTCTGCTGGACCTGCTGCCACCATGGTTGGATGAGTGGAGGATGGCCGTCAATGTTAGCAAGACGACCGCTCTACTCACTCGCCGCTATAGAAATCTACCACCACCGCTAACCCTCGGAGGCCAGGAGATCGCATATGAGAAGGCCGTGACCTACCTTGGATGTCGGATTGACAGGATGTTGCGTATGACTGCGCACGTTGACTCTGCTATACGCAAAGCTCGATGTGCGCGGGCAATGCTCCGCCCTGTCCTGACATCCAAGTTACCGACAAAGTCGAAGTTAACTATCTATAAAACCTACATAAGACCCCTGCTAACATACGCTGCTCCGGCCTGGTATGCGCTCCTGAGCGATCGTCAGAAGCGGCGACTTCAGGCCCAGCAGAGTTTGTCATTACTAACTATAGTCGGTGCGGGTCGCTACGTCCGTAATGACGTCATAGCGGCCAACCTTAAGATGGAGAGCCTGCATGAATTCGTGGTCCGGCTGGCGCGCGGTATGTTTGACCGCGCCGACAACGGGCCACACGAACACCTCAACGGCTTCGCGCCGTTGCACTCTCGGCCGCCGGACGGGCGACCCTATCCAAGAGAACTCCTCCCTATATAGATTAGGGAGTTGAGTAAATCCCACAATGCCGCAGAAAGGCCAACTCAGACAAATAATTTGTGTTAAACACAAATTATTAGATAACCACCATTAATGACAAATTTAACCAACTGCGACAAAAGTCGCTAATTCAACGCCTGTAACATCAAGGCGCCCAGGACCGGCACACTGTAGTGTGCCGTGAGGAACATCCGGGTAAAGGGGTACACCCCGAGGCCCGAGATCTGCACGGCATTATGCCCTGCAGAGGACAACAACGACGTTGCAATTCGTTCGGAAATCCTTCGGGAAAGTTCGGGGAAGTTCGGAGAAACTTCGGGAAAAGTGCAAGACCAGCAGTCAATAAGAAGAAGAAAGAAAAAGTGTAGGGAAGTGATAGGGAAAAGTAATTACTCTCTCACGGAACGGTTTGAAGATAATTGCTGTTTTATTCCCAAGGAATTCTTCCCTCAAAATAATACAGTCCACATCGAAGAATTAAGGCGTTGGGACCGGGACGACTTCGGAAGACCCGTAATCCCCGCCTGAACCTATTTTCTGAAAAGGAAGAGGTTATCGCCCTTGTGTTTTACTCCGTTGCGGAGATCACATACGTTGTTCCCGAACCCAACGTAGGCGTTATAGGAGGCCGGATCGAGAGAAGCCTCGATTCCCCCTTCTGTTTTTTAGTTAACGTTCGTCTGGTTCCTTTTCAATATAGGTATATATAATATACTAGCTTACCAGGCAGACGTCCTGCCCTTTTCAAAGACCCTTTGTCATATCCTATTAAAATTGTGGGTCACTCATGGGCAAAAAATATCCTATCTCTCAAGTTGGACCAAAGTGTACACGGTGTGCAAATTTGATTAAAATCAGTTAAGCAGTTTAGGAGTCCATCACGGACAAACAACGTGACACGTAATTTATATATGTTAAGATATAGTAGTTAATAAACTAGCTTCGCTGTTGTCGCGACAAATTTTTACGTTATAGATTCTTATCTATTTCCGTATATACACTCTTATCTATGCTATTGACAGGTCTCATAGGCGTACGACCGTAGATAAAGAAATGACCATCGGGGTGGGTGACATTCAGTGTTGCCAACTCAGATTTTCAAATAGGCATAGGCTGGATTAGAAAAATACGTAGAATTAGTACAATTTTGCATATGGAAGGTTCGTAGATCTACGTACTTTTTTTTGAGTGAAATGAAGAACATAGATTGAAGTATGTATTTGTCAGGATACAAATGAAGAACAGGTTAAGGTCGGAGAAACTGAATAAAATAAATGTTTTTTTTAATAGTTCTTTAAATGGATTTTTATAAATTCGTGTGATTGTGTTCCTGTGTAGACTCGCGGTTTATTTTTAATTCATTTTCGTAAAAAGAGCCTGTTAGCGTGTATTTTTAATTCACTTTTCGTAAAAAGTACGCCTGTACGCGTGTCGGTGGGAAGTTTGTTTCTGATGTTAGTTTTCATTTTGGTCAATAAAGGGAACATTTAAAACGAATCTAATTTTCTTATTTTTGAAATATTCGATTCGTTTTACACATTCACGTGAGTAAAACGGAATGTTTTTTTGATTTTTTTTCCTCGAATACTGGAAATGTTACCCTTTCAGCCTAATGACTCATGTTATTTGTAAAATTTGAAAAAAAATATACATAGATTCTGAAACTGAAGTTCGTAGATTTGCAGGAAAGGCCAAAAATACGTAGATCTACGTAAAAAAACGTAGAGTTGGCAACCCTGGAGACATTACTCACGAAAGGAGCGCGATTCCATTGTATCGCTGCCGATACATAGTAATGGTCAGACACCTTATGTTGTATTACAGCTGATTCAATTAATGACAAAGGTGCCCTTATATAAATATGATCTAAGCACGATTCTACAATGTTACCCATGACTATTTCCCTTCGTGTTACATCGCATATGCACCTGGAAAAACCATGTTCCGCCATTATATTTTCATACTATTTTACACTGTTATCTTGATATTTTAAAAGGTCAATATTTATGTCACCACAGAGTATTGCTTTTGAGTGCTTAGGTAATTTGCTTAATAAATTTCTTAATTCAACCAAAAATTCTCGAATTATGTCTTGGTTGCGGAATCGAGGCGAAAGTACGTCTAGTCCATTCTATATTCGAACTGCTCACATTGATAATATCGCCTATTTTCGAGACAATCTCTGTGAGATTTTCACCGGGAAGCTGTTCAACGCCTACAATCTCGATATTGTGTTTACGAGATACCTGCTCGAATTGATGTAATTTTTGTTCGAGGGCGGTGTTTTGTTTTTGCAAATAGACGTATTCGTTGTTGACATCAGCTACAGTTTTCTCAAGCTTATGTATTTTAACTTTTGATTGTTCATGTAATATTAATGTATCATATTTATCGGTAAGCATACTCAAATTTTGCGTAATTGAATCAAGTTGTTTTTTGAACCCGGGAATGGCAGCCACTTTTAGCTGTATGTCCTTGAAAATTTTAGTGCAGTTCTTTGAATATTCTTCCTGTTCTTCTTCTTCAGATCCATCGTCTTCACAGTTATTACAATAGATCCGTTCCATTTTTTATGTCCGCCAAAAGACCCTTAACACAACCTCTATCAAAAGTTCCTTGACACGGTCCTTGGCAAATGAAGTGTGATCCTCTTTTAGCTAAAATCTTCTTACATTTTTGACGCGTATTTAACAATTAGAGATGTGTAGGTATATCAATAGATTGCGCGAGCGCACCGCGTAAGGAATTCCCTGCGCGCGTATACCCGGGTTAGCGCCTAGAATGAGACTGAGTTGTTATTGTCCTTTCTAATCTAATCCATGGATACCGGTAAAGTTGTTCAAAACGACTATAAATAAATAGCACGCAACAGGCTATAAACTATAAATTTCTAGCGTGCTATTAAATACGCTATGTTATAGCACGCTACTCGTATTTGTAAGAAAGCGTGTAGGTGGCCGACAAGCGCGTTAAGTTTTGTAGCACGCTATATCTCGTAGCACGTTACACGACATGTCGTTCGTCTGATAGACCGCGTGCTATATAAGAACATTATTTCGTAATAAGCGCATTTTAGACTAAAATAAAATAAAGCGGTAAAGAAAAACCAATGAAATTTCTTTCATAGTTTCAGGCTTACGACTTTTTATAATCCTAAAAATATTTTTAAGTCATGTACTTTTTAAAACAAAATAAAATATTATTTATATTATTTTTTATTATAATCGGTGAAAACGTTATTTAAACCTTAATATAAATTATAAATCAATTAAAGGTGTATTATAAGTTTATTGATTGTATATACAAAAATCAACTATTTACGTACACTATTATAATGTACACTTTTGTTTGTATATTTTTTTACATTTAAAAACATTAGTTAGGCAGCAATAACTATACAGTATACACTAGCTAAACAATGTCTAACACTAAATTAGGTCACGCACGACGAATAGCGTGCTACTAGATCAAATTTGCGTCACACGTCCACTCCCAATAGCGCGGCTGCTAGAACTAGTTGCCGCTAGATATTAAAGCTGAGAACAAATTATCGGACGCGTCCGTCAGCCGCGGCTGACTGACGCGGCTTAGCGGTGTGCACGGTAGCTGAGACGGCGTCCTCGGATGCCCGCTTCGGTCATTCCAGAAAGGTTTTGTCAATCGAGAAACATGACAAACAGTGACAGCGAGGAAGAATTTATAAAGTTAGCGGCAGCTGCTTTATGTCGTCCTCCAAAAAATAGGGGACCCAAACACTCCTTGTCCATGATATGTAAAACGAGTCGAGTATGATGAATTTCATACATTGTATCCAGACTTACAAAAAAGATGATAAACGTTAAAAAATGTACTTATGAATGTACTAATATGTACTTATAAATATAGGCACTCGTGGCCATGAACACATTCAATTAATTTTTTTTCATTACACATCATGTCGCGAGCGTAGTTGGTTCGCTTGTGACACTCGAAACGTCCGCGGACGCGTCCCGTGCCCCATTCACACTGTCCGCGGACGCACCAAACATCCAGCCGGCAGATTCTGTTCGGACGTCCGAACGCTCAAGAGCGACGCAAGGTCATGTCCGCGTCTTACGGCCGATAGTTTGCACAGTGTAGTATTAAATGTACTGGCTAGATCTCAATAAGCCGCGGCTGTCAGCCGCGTCCGATAATTTGTTCTCAGCTTAATACTCAATAGCGTCAAAGCGCCATAGCGCCATGGCGACTTCTTGCATAGCACGCGCTATGGAAAGATAGCATGCTATAATAATGGGCTATGCGCTATATTAACCACCATTAAATCCCGGCCATAGAATAATAAGTATATATACAGAAAATCCTGGCGAATAACCTTATCTGTGCTGTGAATTTACTTTATCAAAAATATTCTGTGAGTAAATATTATATGTTGAAGTTTATAGTAACGAGTTCGTGTAGCATTAACTTCAAT
Organism: Parnassius apollo; assembly: GCA_907164705.1. NCBI lineage: Eukaryota > Metazoa > Arthropoda > Insecta > Lepidoptera > Papilionidae > Parnassius > Parnassius apollo. The sequence continues at coordinate 7,472,142 of CAJQZP010001427.1, read as the reverse complement.
TTGATTTATCGAGGAATGTACGTTGCAGTTTGCACATTTGTTAAAGTATTGTTGTTACTTTAAGTATTACTAGGCGTGTTTGAAAATATCGTGATTAATCGAAAATAGGTCTTTTAATGCTAGCTTTAATTAATAAACGAGTCTAGTATGGTCGATATGAATCGAACTGAAGATCGATGTTTTTTAAGTAAATCGACATGGTTACTCAGAAGTCAATCACAAAATAGCGTTTCATTTTACGATCACTTTGAAGCATTAAACATAAGTGTATCTCTTTTTAGTAATAAATATATAATATTCAATTAAGTATATGTATATAATTAGTTATCTTTGTAAAAAAACTGTTTTCTTTTTAGACAAACTGTAAAACGATTTATTACACGCATTTTTTTCCCTTAATACACTAACCAGAACACGACTATCAAAACAACTCATTTTTTTTTCAGATTTCTTGATTCCGTTTACATTTTCACAAAATCTATAGGCAATTTACTATTATAATTTGGTATCTTTTTTTTTTGGTGTAATACCATTAAAGGTCGGTAATATTTCTAGTGGGCCCAAAAATGATTGTCATCTTTAGGAAATGAAAGAGGAACAGAGACAAGAGTATGTGGATCAAAAAAGGCGAGAAAGTCCAAACTATCAGCCTGGAAGCCTAGTACTGGTGGACTCGCATACCCTAAGCAGAGCTAGTCATGGATCTAGCTCAAAGCTTGCTCCTCGGCGAGACGGACCTTAAGTCATCACGCGTGGACATGGGCCAAGTTCATTTGAAGTTGCGCATTGTGATACCAAAGTACCAGCTGGAATTTATCATGCATCTGCGTTACGACAGTACGATACCGGAAGTAATGCTGAAATACCACAACCTCTAATCGCAATCCGGAAAAGAGGTCGACCGAAGAAGAAATTCAGTCGGAGGGGAGACTGTAACATTACATCATTAACTTCCACAAAACAAACCAGACGGCACTGCAACAAGATGTACTCCGATTTGCTATCTAGTGTTCGAAGCCTGCTTTTGTTTATATAGCTTCATGATTCCTAGACCGCAAAATAGCTGCTTCCACTTGGTGGGACAGTATATACGAACGTTAAGGAACAACGTTGCTACAGAGGTGGCAAACCTTACGCTTCCCTCGTGGAACTTAACGTTAACGTTGTAAGCTGTCTGTAGGAGCGAAGCACAGTTAATATTATTGTAAAGTGTAACGTGTCGTGCATTAAAAGCTATTTTTCGTATCTCCGTCTATTACAAGTCTAGTACAATATTATGTAAACTTGTTTTATATAAATATAAAAGTGCACCAGATAAAAATCTATTTTTTTATAAATTTGTTACGTAATTAAAGAACGAGTAGAATAACCTTTCTGTGCCTTATGTGCCAATTGAAACTATATTTATTCATAAGAAGCTAATTCAAAACAAACAAGGAACTTTTGAGCATGGTAGAGTGGAAACAGATCAGACTTACATGTTTTTTTTTTAAATTTATATGATAGTGTATGTTTTCTCTTTCGTTACAACGTTTCTTCTATGGATTGCCTCATTAGTTTTTATTTATAATTGTCATTAGGAAGACGCTGCTGCCTATCTCCTGGTTTATTTTCCTCCGATGCCTCTTACGATTACGACACCATCGGCACGATATGGGGTAGTGGATATTCTTATACTATACGGTTATACAAATTTTTATTTGGACTTTACAATAACTAATATTATTGTTCGCGACGGCCTAACAACGTTAAGAAACAGAGTTATAAAGAATATTGTTTTTGTATTAATAATGAAATTGCCGACAAAACTGGATGAAAACGTGTATTAATATAGATGTTTATCATGTTTATAACTCTTAGTATATTTGTATAGAATGTAGTTTTGATAACAAGTAATATAAACAACTTTTATTATATTAAGAAAAATCGACCAATCACAGCGCGTATTATCGTAGAACTCTAGAAGTTTTTTAATTAACTGTGTAATAGTTCATACTAAAAATAATGAAAATAATTTTATGTTCTAAAAGAGTTATAAATATGACATTGGATTAGCATATGGCTTATAGATTAAAGAAGTGTAGGAATATTATGTATAATTAAACGTATTTGATAGTTATATAAAAATTAAAGAATTAATGTACCCAAATATTATGAAAATTTGGGACATTTCGTTTAATAACTTTTTACAATGTTAATGTTTTAAGGAACCTTTATGATATACTAATAAAGTACCAGACGATTTAATGATGCATGTTAGTGTAGCAATTAGCTTTGTATAGAGAATATTGCAATTTATGCCATTTGTATAGTGAAAAGTTTATGCAATAAAGAGGCAAAACGGAAAATGGCAAGCGGCTCACTGTAAAGTATTGCTAAAGTCTACCTTAGGGGCTCACGACCCAGTAGGAGTAGTAGTGTGAAGAACTACCAGTGACAAGTGAAGTGTAGTGAGTGGTATCCGGTGGTAGCTGAAGTGACTAGTAGCAGTATATAGTGAATAGTGAAAGTGTTAGCTAGCCGAAAAAGGTCGTAACTGATATTCGCAGTTACACATAGTGAAAGTGTTAGCTAGCCGAAAAAGGTCGTAACTGATATTCGCAGTTACACATAATGAAAGTGTTAGCTAGCCTAAAAAGGTCGTAACTGATATTCACAGTTACATATAGTGAAAGTGTTAGCTAGCCTAAAGAGGTCGTAACTGATATTCGCAGTTACATATAGTGAAAGTGTTAGCTAGCCTAAAAAGGTCGTAACTGATATTCGCAGTTACATATAGTGAAAGTGGTAACTGATATCCGCAGTTACACAAGTGATAAAATCAGCTAGTTTAGTTGATAATAGCTGCTAGTCAGTAGTGTTAGAAAACCAGCTACTACCAATAGATATTTGATACCACCGTACAATTTAAAGAAATCTTTTGAAATATACAGTGACCAACCAATAGTGAACAACCGTAGTTCAACCGTGTTATAAAATTTCGCGACTAATTAATCAGTCGAACCGCTGGCCAGTACCTTGCTATTTGTATTTATTAATCGTGCATTTTGATTTGAACCTCAGTCCACAATATTTCAGCGGCAACCACAAAGACGGCAGTGAAAGTACCCATCGGAACCTATAGGTGTAGGACGTGAGCGACTCGCGAAGTATCTTCGACAACATTTACTCCGGAGAGTTTCGCCCGTCCGGCACATTCGTTGGTCCTTCGAGCCGGATATATCCGTTTGTATTTCGGAACCGGGTAAATACTCACCACCGTATTAAAACTGCAGAATTTTTCAGATTCAAGATGCCGATCACCCGTTCGCAAGGAAGGGAAGCCAAGGCGTGGACTGTCGGTCTGGAAGGAGGTTCGTCGGCCAGTAACGCCGCCGTCCACCACCAGATGTCACCACGCTCACCGTCAACGGTAGAGGGCGCTGAGGCGCCATGCTACCCCTCGAGGGGGGGATACCCCTGCCCGCGCCGGCCACTACGGCTCGTACCACGAAGCAGAGGGAACATATAGAAGGCAACGATGACTTTAGACGTGCATCATCGCCACCAGCCCGGGAAGATGCCCACACCGAAGAGCCACCGAGGGGCCACACCGATTGCAGTACGAAGTCAAAGAAGACTGTTCGGCCCAATAGAAGAATTTTGAAGGCTCGTGAAGAAGTATTGAAGATCAAACTAGAACTTGCGCAGATCTCCTTATAGATGGCTGAAGAAGAAGACGAATCAGACGACTATGATGAAGATGATCACTCCAAAAGTGAGTACATTCGATCTTGGCTCGAAAACTCTGTAGCCAAACAAAAGTCAAATCAAGGCGCAACCACCGGAGGGAAGGCCCCATTTAATAAAATCGTCACAAAGCCAACCCCGGACGTTGTCGACCTCAGTGAGCCCCAAAAGGAGCTCACGAACCAGGATTCCTATCCAGAAGATGCACAAAAGGATCCCATGCCACAGAAGCTCAGCCACGGACCCACCGTTAATGAAGACAGGGGGCTCCTACCGATTGTATCAGAGCTCACGTACCAGGATTCCTATCCAGCAGATGTACCCAAGGATCTCATGCCAAAAAAACCTAGCCAGGAACTCGTCATAAGTGAAGACAGGGGGCTCCGTCCATTTATATCGGAGCTCACATCCGCTATAGCCGCGCTCGCTGACAAATCAAAATTAAAGAGTGCGCCACTATCGTCGCATACTTTCGCAGCGTCGAAAGCTATAATGACACTGCCAAGCTTTAGCGGAGCACATACCGAGTGGCTTTCATTCCGTGCCATTTACGAAACAACCCGAGGCTACTTCAATGACATTGAAAACACTGCTAGACTAAGACGAAGTCTACAAGGAAGAGCCTTGGAAACAGTCAGTTCAGAACTCATCGGGCATGCTAAGCCAGATGAAATTATGCGAGAACTGGAGCTACAATTTGGGCGTCCAGATTCAATCGCGCAAGCAGAAACCGAGAAGTTACGAGGATTAGCACGCTGTACAGAAGCGCCCAGAGACATCTGCACATTCGCAAGCAAAGTGAGGGGAAGCGTCGTCACTCTTCGAGCCCTAAAGCGAGATCATTACCTCGTCAACGCAGAGCTGCTACGACACCTCACCGACAAACTGCCAAATTCTATACGTGCCCAGTGGTATAGAATCTACACCGAAAAATATGACTCTAGACCAGACCTCGGCTGCTTCAGCGAGTTTATTACCGAGCAAGCTCGCTTCTGCAGTGCATTTGCGCCTCCAGGAATCATAAACGAAGCACAAAGTAATCGTTCAGTACATAGAGCACACGCGGCTACTACTAAGCCGTCTCTAAAATGCAGAGTGTGCGAAAAGGAGGGTCACTACGGATCTGAATGTAAAAAATTTAAGGAAGCAGATACCAACAAAAGATGGGAACTCGCAAAGCAAAATAATTTATGTTTCCGCTGTTTACGTTATAGAAATCAGACACACAAATGCAAAACCAATAAGTGTGGAATAAAAGGATGCACCGCGACACACAATCGACTTCTCCATAACAATACAAAGGAGAAACTGAGGTCAAACAAAAAAAACCTCAAGAAACCGTAGCTAACTCATTCGCTGTGTCAAAGCATCAAGCCTATTTAAAATAATTCCAGTGCGAGTAATTGGACCGGCGGGAGCTGTAAACACACACGCCCTTCTGGATGATGGGTCAATTGTTTCACTAATGGATGAAGAGATCGCCAGACAAATTGGAGCTACAGGGCGGTTGGACCCGTTTAAGATTACCGCTATCGGGAATACGACCCTCGATTCACCGGAATCCCGAAGAATCAAAGTATCGCTGAAGAGTCTCCACAGCAAAAGGGTGCCATTCAAAGCACGCACGGTTGCAAGCCTACACTTGGGGCCACAGACTGTGCGTGCAGTAGACATAGCCAAGTGCAACCCCTTGAAAGACCTAAAGGAGCAGCTAATATATGACTCCGGCAACCCAAGGATCCTAATAGGACAGGACAATTGGAGACTTCTGATAGCCACTCAAATACGAAGAGGTCCGCCGCACCAGCCTATTGCCTCGCTCACAGAATTAGGATGGGTGCTACACGGGGCACACACTAAAGCCCCGTATCAGCGCGTCCACGCGGCCAATGAGCTGCACAAGAGCGAGGTTACTATAGATGACCAACTCTGCGAATATTTCGCACTGGAATCTCTCATTATCAATTCGAGAAGACCAGACTTCGATCCAGAGAAGAAAGCTGAAGAAATACTAAATAGCAGCACCCGTCAGTTACAAGACGGGCACATAGAAACAGCGCTTCTCTGGAAGAAAAAGGATATCGAGATGCCTGGTAATTATGAAACAGCAATAAAACGGCTCGTTTCCGCTGAAAGAAAATTAGATGGAAGATCTAAAAAGGAAGTATGATGAACAAATGAATTCCCTAGTACAAAAAGGATACGCTGAGATAGCACCGAAAACTAGCACACCGGGAAGAACATGGTACCTACCCCATTTCGACGTCCATAACCCAATGAAACCAGAGAAGTTTCGAATAGTACACGATGCCGCAGCCAAAACAAAGGGGGTGTCATTGAACGACTTCCTGCTCACGGGTCCGGACCTACTGCAATCACTACCAGGGGTCATGATGCGTTTTCGCCGCCATAATATCGCTGTCTCCGTGGACATAGCCGAAATGTTCATGCAGGTTAAAGTCAGACCCGAAGACAGAGATGCCTTAAGATATCTCTGGAGAGGGGATCAACGTAATGAAGAGTAGTAAGGCTCCCCAAGAATATAGAATGACGTCGATCATTTTCGGTGCAGCCAGTTCACCCTGCACAGCCATATTCGCGAAGAACTGGAACGCTAAAAAACACATAGACAAGTATACAAAAGCCGTAGAAGCTACCATTCAAAACCACTATATGGATGACTATCTCGACAGTTTCCAGTCTCTGGAAGAGGCAATGCGAATATCGAAGGAAGTACGCGACATACACAAAAACGCGCACTTCACCTTAAGAAAATGGGTTTCCAACGCATCAGAAGTTGTAAAATAATTAGAACCTGACCATGAAGCATCTGAGTCAGTCGATCTGGGAAACAAAGGAACCGAGGAAAGATACTCGGATTAATCTGGAAACCGGGTACCGATCAGCTGAGCTTCAACCTAAAGCTCGCTCGACTTCCAATCAATTTGCTGCATGAAACACCAACCAAGAGAGAACGTCTCATACGGTGCGTGAAGACGGCACTATACACCGTCCTTCATGAGAGACATCCGCATGAGGAAGTATTAGCCACGCTGCTCTGCGAGGTGGTGTACACAGTAAATAGCAGACCATTGACTCACATCTCTGTAGACAACGACGACGACGAATCCATCACTCCAAATCACTTCCTTTTAGGAGGCTCTGCGAGACTGCCGACACCTGGAGTATTTGATGAAAACGATATGAATAGCAAAAGACACTGGCGACGCTCCCAAATACTCGCTGACATGTTCTGGCAGCGTTGGGTCCGAGAGTATTTACCGGAACTTCAAAACCGGCGGGAGGCCCATGGGCGAGGTCCCAATCTCCAGGTGGGCGATCCAGTCCTCATAGCTGACGGCCAGTTACCTCGTAACACCTGGCCACGAGGGAGGGTGGAAGCTGTCTACCTCAGTGCGGACAGACGGATCCGCACTGTGGAGGTACGCACAGCAAACGGCCTAATCAAGAGGCCAACCAGGAAACTCGTGCCGCTGCCGAAGTAGAAGCAACGTCGCTCACCGAAATGGATGCAGCGCCGCTGTGAAAAAATCGTCGCGACGCTGCACGGCGGGAGAGATGTTCGCGACGGCCTAACAACGTTAAGAAACAGAGTTATAAAGAATATTGTTTTTGTATTAATAATGAAATTGCCGACAAAACTGGATGAAAACGTGTATTAATATAGTTGTTTATCATGTTTATAACTCTTAGTATATTTGTATAGAATGTCGTTTTGATAACAAGCAATATAAACAAACTTTATTATATTAAGAAAAATCGACCAATCACAGCGCGTATTGTCGTAGAACTCTCTAGAAGTTTTTTAATTAACTGCGTAATAGTTCATGCTAAAAATAATGAAAATAATTTTATGTTCTAAAAGAGTTATAAATATGACATTGAATTAGCATATGGCTTATAGATTAAAGAAGTGTAGGAATATTTTGTATTATTAAACGCATTTGATAGTTATATAAAAATTAAAGAAATAATGTACCCAAATATTATGAAAATTTGGGACATTTCGTTTAATAGCTTTTTACAATGTTAATGTTTTAAGGAACCTTTATGATATACTAATAAAGTACCAGACAGATTTAATGATGTACATGTTAGTGTAGCAATTAGCTTTGTATAGAGAATATTGCAATTTATTCCATTTGTATAGTGAAAAGTTTATGCAATAAAGAGGCAAAACGGAAAATGGCAAGCGGCTCACTGTAAAGTATTGCTAAAGTCTACCTTAGGGGCTCGCGACCCAGTAGGAGTAGTAGTGTGAAGAACTACCAGTGACAAGTGAAGTGAAGTGAGTGGTATCCGGTGGTAGCTGAAGTGACTAGTAGCAGTATATAGTGAATAGTGAAAGTGTTAGCTAGCCGAAAAAGGTCGTAACTGATATTCGCAGTTACACATAGTGAAAGTGTTAGCTAGCCGAAAAAGGTCGTAACTGATATTCGCAGTTACACATAATGAAAGTGTTAGCTAGCCTAAAAAGGTCGTAACTGATATTCACAGTTACATATAGTGAAAGTGTTAGCTAGCCTAAAAAAGGTCGTAACTGATATTTGCAGTTACATATAGTGAAAGTGTTAGCTAGCCTAAAAAGGTCGTAACTGATATTCGCAGTTACATATAGTGAAAGTGGTAACTGATATCCGCAGTTACACAAGTGATAAAATCGGCTAGTTTAGTTGATAATAGCTGCTAGTCAGTAGTGTTAGAAAACCAGCTACTACCAATAGATATTTCATACCACCGTACAATTTAAAGAAATCTTTTGAAATATACAGTGACCAACCAATAGTGAACAACCGTAGTTCAACCGTGGTCAATAGTTATAAAATTTTGCGACTAATTAATCAGTCGAACCGCTGGCCACTACCTTGCTATTTGTATTTATTAATCGTGCATTTTGATTTGAACCTCAGTCCACAATATTTCAGCGGCAACCACAAAGACGGCAGTGAAAGTACCCACCGGAACCTATAGGTGTAGGACGTGAGCGACTCGCGAAGTATCTTCGACAACATTTACTCCAGAGAGTTTCGCCCGTCCGGCACAATTATGATGGCAATACATCTGCAATATCCTTGGTGTTGCAGTTGTTCCTAGGCGGCGGTAGTCACCTACCATCAGGTGAACCGCTTGCTCGTTTGCCCCCTCTCCTATAAAAAAACTAGGGTCAGAATCTTTTTCATTCTAGACTGCTGAAAAGGCAGAAGTCTTAGAGATAATGCTTTTGGAGATAGAGATACGGATTTTAATAATACTTACTTATTTAGTTTATTGGCTTTTTATCTGACGCGATTACATAATAAATAATTATCAAATCAATTGATTAATATCAAGTAGTTTATGTGTTGTTAAAATTCGATAAGTATTGTTATATAAGTTATTTTGGCCATTAATTAATTGCACACCACTAAGACAGAACATGTAGAACGAATTATACTGAACTATCATTGTACAACTATAGTCTCGTAAATAAAGAGTTTGAATATTCATATGAGAATGAGAAAAATGAGAATTCATCTGGTTAGGTTGATCAAATATATAAAAGGAAATGAAAAATATACATAAATATATATTATTTCGCGGTTAACGGTATTCGCTGAAGGTCGTACAGGTTTACGCGCCCACGTCGGAATATCCCAATGAGGAGGTGGAGGAAATGTATGAGGACATTTCTAAAGCCATGCATTCCTCCAAAATTCACTATACGGTGTTAATGGGAGACTTCAACGCAAAACTGGGCACAAGAAAGAACGGTGAGCTGAAGGTAGGGAAATTTGGGATAGGGCAACGGAACCCAAGGGGCCAGCAGCTGGCCGACTTCATGGAGAAAGAGGGACTTTTTATGATGAACTCTATCTTCCAGAAGCGGCCCCACAGAAAGTGGACCTGGTCGAGCCCCGACGGTTCGACAAAAAATGAGATTGACTTCATTATGACGACCAGACGCCAACTGTTCAGTGATGTCTCAGTGATCGCAAGGGTGAAAACTGGCAGCGATCACCGAATGGTTAGAGGCACATGGAACCTAAACGTTAAGTTGGAGAGGTCTCGTCTAATGAAGTCAACGCTCCGTGCTCCTCGTGCTCTAATCCAGAATCCCGAAACCTTACAGCTCGAGTTACAAAACCGCTTTCAGTGCCTAGAAGATTGCAATGCAGTGGACGATATGAATGACAAGCTCGTGGAAACTGTCCATGCGGTCGGAGCTAAGTTCTGCAATACCCGCCGCAGAAAAACACAAAAACTCTACGATCACACTCATAATCTCATAGCTTTTAGACGGGAGATGAGGCTGCAATCATCAACAGATTTGACAGCATACATGCAACTGAACAAGCAGATCTCCAAATACATGCGGCGAGACTTACGCAACTTTAATACTGCTCGTATTACAGAAGCGATCGAGCGTAACTAGGGCTCCAAAGACTTTGCCAGAGATCTGTCTGCCAGAAGGAGCCAACTGTCAAAGCTGAAGACTGAGTGTGGCAGCATTGTTTCCGGGACACCTGAGATTTTGAGTGAGATTGAGAGGTTCTATGGGCATCTGTACACATCATCGTTGGAGCAACACGCAAGTGTGAGTAACGATCCAAGAGCAAGTCTTATCCGACACTATTCCGATGATATCCCGGACGTCAGTCTGAGCGAGATTAGAATGGCTCTCCAGCACATTAGAAACGGCAAGTCCCCTGGCGAAGATGGAATTACAGCCGAGCTTCTGAAAGCTGGTGGAAAACCGGTACTTGAAGTCCTTCAGACGCTCTTTAATTCCGTCCTCCACGGTGGCACTACTCCGAAGGCGTGGAGCAGAAGTGCGGTGGTCTTGTTCTTCAAGAAAGGTGACAACGTCCTCTTGAAGAACTACAGACCGATATCCCTTCTGAGCCGCGTCTACGTGCTGTTTTCGAGACTCATTACGAATCGTCTCACACGCAGACTCGACGACTTCCAGCCTCCCGAACAAGCCGGTTCCCGAAAAGGCTTTAGTACCATAGACCACATACATACCATTCGGCAAATTGTACAGAAATCCGAAAAGTACAATCTGCCACTTTATCTGGCGTATGTGGGCTATGAGAAACCTTTGATTCCGTCGAAATTTGGGCGGTGCTACAGTCTCTTCAGCGGTGCCAAGTTGACTGTCGGTATATCTGAAGTGCTGAAATGTTTGTACAGTAGGGCTACGATGGCCATCCGAGTACAGAACCAGAATACGAAACCTATCCGACTGCAGAGAGGTGTAAGACAGGGTGACGTTATTTTCCCGAAACTCTTCACCGCTGCATTGGAAGACGTTTTCAAGCTACTGGACTGGAAAGGATACGGTATTAACATCAATGGCGAGTACATCACTCACCTTCGATTTGCCGACGATATAGTCCTTATGGCAGAATCGCTGGAGGACTTAAGCACTATGCTCAATGACCTCAATAGTGCCTCCCAACTGATAGGTCTTAAGATGAACATGGACAAAACAAAAAGCATGTTTAATGTCCATGTCACACCTATGCCAGTAGTTGTTGGGAGCACTATGCTCGAAGTTGTTAACGAGTAGGTTTACCTGGGACAAATGTCCGACTACTATAACCTAACCTAACCTAACTTTTTTTTTACATGGGGAAATGCCTACGCATACCCGCCTCGCGGGGGCAAAAACGGGTTATGTCGGACTCGCACCGACTAAAACCCCATGGTGTTCCACCTTCGTCGCTTATTGGCAGGGCCACGGGAACGCTTTCGCACACTTCCGCGGCCCTACCAGCGCCTGCCGCCCCATGGCAGCACCTCCTCGGGAGAGGAATATTCCTCCCCGTTCTCCTTCCCAGGTAAGGCGCACCATAACACATGGCGCGCCTTCCTCCACGGCCTCCAATTACATCTGCGCAACAGACGCCCCCCGCGTCCGATGCACGAAGGCCATGGGGCCAGGAAAAACGAGCACTTAAAAGTACTAGCCTTCCCGACCCCAGCGGCGGATCTGGTCTATGGCTCCGCCGCCAACTAAGATTCGGCTGCGAAGGGTAGGGAGAGCGGCGCCTCGCAATACCGACAATCCTCTCCCCCCGCAGCCCCACCACCACCGCATCAACGGTGCGACCCCGTTTGAGTCGCGGAGGATAGGGCGAGTGGCGCATCGCCATACGAACACTCCTCTTCCTCCGCGACTCCACCTCGGCTGCAGCGGTAGGTGGTGCGGACACCCCTCTCACCGCAGTCCACCAACACACATCCGAAGTGGGCTTCCCAAGCCCACTCGGAGTGGCCACCTCAGGCCGGCCCTTCACCTCGGACCAGCCATGTGGGTTCCTCTTTGTTTCGCCGTGGGTGACCAAGCCACAGCTTCTAAGCCCCCCCCCCCGCCACGACAAGGTGGAAACCCGTTCGGGGGGAACCTAACCTAACCTAGGTAAGTCCAACTTCGACCGGTCGGTCAATCGACGGATTCAACTCGGCTGGGCAGCGTTCGGGAAATTACGACATATCTTCTCGTCAGGTTTACCTCAATCTCTAAAAACTAGATTGTACAACCAGTGCGTGTTGCCAGTGATGACTTATGGATCTAAGACGTGGTCCTTCACTGCTGGCCGTATGAGGACGCTCAAGGTCGCTCAGCGAGCTATGGAGAGGGCTATGCTCGGAGTTTCTCTGCGTGATAGACTCAGAAATAGGTTATCCGCAGTAAAACCAGAGTGACCGACATAGCCCAACGGATTGGTAAGCTGAAGTAGCAATGGGCCGGCCATATAGCTCGAAGAACCGATAACCGATGGGGAAGAAAGGTTCTCGAGGGGCAGCCTCGTACCGGTAGGCGTAGTGTAGGGCGACCCCCCACTAGATGGAGTGAAGACCTGGTAAGATATGCAGGAAGTCGATGGATGCAGGTGGCTCAGCACCGTGCGTTGTGGCATTACTTGGGGAGGCCTAGTTCAGCAGTGGATTTGTGAAGGGCTGTAATGATGATGATATATTATTTCACACAAACATAAATAAATAAAAGTCCAACCAGATGGGAGCCCTCAGCAGGGGAGACCAAACAGTCGAGGGTTAAGGTAAAAGACGGACGATGCGGGCGGTATCGAGGAGCACCGTCTTCTGCATTTGAGCTCGGAGTGGTCCATCACGGAGTCCTAGTCGCCTCAGATGTTTAGATGGGCTGGGCGGGATCAGCCCGTTCGCAGAGACGACTACAGAATAATTGCGGTCGGCAGACCACATGTCGATTACCTCGTGATCCAGGTCCAGATATTTTGTTTTCTTGTCTGTTTTTGCTTTCACGAGGTTCTAGTCATATGGGATAGTAATGTCGATCCAAAATATCCTTGATTATGCCCGGTCAATGAGCACAATATAAGGCTTATTTGTAAAAACAGTCCTGTCTGTGATGATGTCCCGGTTTGAATTTTGAGCATGGCTTCTGGCAAGTACTTTTAATAAGGTAATTTACGATTCACGAAATCGTATTTCAGAGCGAGCTCCTGGTGTGAAATTCTGGCTACGAGGTTGTGTCTGTGCTAAATAGAGTAAGAAATCACCGAACAACCAAAAATAACCTACCTAAGAGACTAAGCGGGATGACGACATTTCGAAAAATGTGAACGGTGCCAACACATAGGATGTATCTCTGATAGCTGTTAAGCTGTTGGTCTTAATAACCTGATCCCGAGTCGCACAGACAAAACCCTCGGTTTCCCCAAAGAGGTCACCGAAACGTAGTCAGTGCAGAGAGGCAACTGTATCTACAAAAGGCTCATGTAGAGCCTTGCCGAACCTCCTGGGAACTTCTTCTCTTTCTATAGTTCTCCCGGTAGGGAATGCTCTGTACTGCCGGGTCTTGCCATTGTTCGTTGGCTAACAATAGAGAGGTAAGCTCTTTATCACAAGAAATAACAAAAAATAATGTTTTCGGCGGTAGGTGAAGAAAAAGTTAACACATACATAAAATTTTAATTTAGATTTTAAATTAACTTATACAATATTCTACATAATTTGTTACATATTTGAGTGCTAATTAACACCATTTTCTTGGTAATTGGATTTTGTACAACTGTGTATATGTGAATTCATTCCATCTAAATACACCACCTGCCAGCATATTACACACACTTGGATTTCATATATATCTTGGCACAAAACAATGTCTCAACTTGATGAGATTAGAACTGCACAGAACAGTTTGGAGGAATGCTTTTCAAAAAGGATGGCATAACTGGAAGCACAGTTACACACGGGGGGATCCGCCAAGGTCACAGTTGCAAAGGTGGATGAGGAGTTTCAAACCTTCCGTGAACTCATGTTCTCTATGCTTGGTATGCTTCGTAAACAAATTAATGAGTACTCCCATATGATTGACGCTATTGAGACCAGGCATCAACGTAAGGCTCTCCTTTTCTTGGGTGTTGCTGAAGAGGAGAAGGAGGACTGCAAGGCTACAGTGCTAAGTATAATCCACAAAATGGAGTTGAAGGACATCACATCATCTTGCATTAGTGTCTGCCACAGGATTGGAGTAGCCACCAAAAATCGTCTCCGGCCAATCCTAGTTCGATTTGTTAGCGTTGACTTCAGGTCATCAGTATAGAGGGCGAAGTCTAGACTGAGAGGTTGTCCAGTTTCAGTAAAGGAGTTTGTTAGCGACGACAAAGTGAATTCGAACATTTAATCTTAATTATTCCTTATCAGTGATTTAAAACTAAGTGATATTATTTAATTCTAATTGTTTCCTATTCGTAAAATAAAGCTAAGTGTAAAGACTGATAGTGCTGAAAACAGGAAAGTAAATTAAACACTTCTATTCTTATCTTAAAGTAACTTATATGAATCTATTTAATATTATTTAGGTCTGATTAGAACATTAGACGCAAGTATAAGCTTATTTTCTAGTAAGATTTTTTATCATAACTCTAAGAGCTATTAACATATAGGTGATTAATATAATTTTTCTTCCTTTAAAGTAATTCAAAAGAAAAGTTAATATGTCAATTAATCACTATATAATGTTATTTCATTATGAGAAAATTTTAAATCTTATGAAAAAATATTGTATAAATTCTTAAGCATTATTCCTGAAAAAAGTGTTGTACATTCCTACCTCTTGGCGGCGCTACTTGTATGTTCGGCAAAAAATACTATCCTACTCCGGAGCTAAACCGTGAAGCGACCGCGAAGTTATTTTTATTTTTTATAAGTGTAAAATAAAGGTTTATTGAATAATTTAGGTTTAGAATATTAGAAATAAGTTGTATCTATCGTTAGGAATAAATATAAATGTTGTAAGGTATGTTTTACCACGTTTATTAAGAAAATTGTAAATCTCTCTTAGAAAGGGTTATTCTGTGCTCTGATTGGTCAATAGATTCACTAATGCCGTGTGCGATTTTTTCTTAATTATGATTGGTTACAGCCGCTTATAAAAAAGGGGCGTTTTTCGTGGTAAAATATTCCAAATCCGGCAATGTAATAATAAGGAATCAAGAAATAAAATAAGAAGAAAACTCTCAAGAAGTGTTATTTATTGCTCATCTAACTGCTACTGTATGCTCTCCAGTTAACATCCCGCCAGCAAACCCGCTCTATTTATCGACGCTCCCTTATACGAGCAATTACAGAGTTCTTGACAAAGTCTCGGCAAACTGTTTTTGACAAAGCCTGTCAGCATTTCGGCATGCGTGCATGCTGGACCCAAGATGGAGTAATTGTGGTGAAAGTTGCAGATGGATCCCGGCATAAAGTCACTACCTTAGATGAGCTGACTACTCTTACGCAAAAACACCTTAAGGCGACTGCTGAATCCTCAACTGGAGGCGAGCGCATTGCAGGAAGCAATTTATCGTCGCAAACCAATTCTAAGCCCCGTAAATAACTACGCAGTATTGCATTTTACTGTCTTAATTCTCCTTTTCCCTTTTACTACAACTTTAAATTTATTCAATATTGTAGTATTACTTAGTATTTATTATTACTTTCTATCCACTGTATTAAAACTTGTTTTGCTTTTGTGTAACCTTAAGCTTCTTTCTTTCTCATTTATTTACATTTTTTTTAATTAGTTAATTTCTAATTTTAATATAGTATTTCGTTTTACATCATTTATTAAAACTTGTATAATTTCACTTTAAATTTTAATTACATTTTAGGTTAACTTCTACTTTAAGTTGTTTTGTTTCGGTATATTAGAAAGTACCACAGAATACATTTACCCAAACCAAATCTTACAGCAGGATTAGCCGTTTATTTCCACAAGATTTTCATTGAGTAATAGCATTTCATTGAGTAATTACACGTCTGCAGAACAATAAACTATTTCCACAAGAAATTAAACAATGAACTTCCTTGTTGCAACAACACGTACCTCAGTAAACATTTTATTTTTTTAAAACCGTTTGACAAATAGGTCGCAACAGCACAATATCGCAACATATTCCGAGTGCATTTTGCTTGGCTCTCTTGTTCATAACTGGGTGATGAGCTCATGAAACACAAGCCCGCCGTTGTTATTGTTTATCCGCATTATCTTTTGTCACTCGATACGTTACTACAATGACAAACGCCCCAGTACATTGTTTTGTGTTTGCACTCATTATCCTAAATAAAACTCACGTAAACAGAGTAGTACGTATGTAAATGCCTCGCGTTGTTATTCATCTTGCATCTTTTATGTAAAACTACTTTCTCCCACATACATAGCGCATTTTATGCCAGTTTAAATAATAAAAAAACATTAAAAAAGCAAAATAATATAAAATAAAATAATAATAAACATTAATATGGTACAACGCACTAAGTAACAGCTTAAATACGTCCCACTGTCTGATCTGTGTCTCCTATCACGTTTGAGAGGGTTTGCGGACGTTATATCATGTCCTCGAAACATTATAACTACTCGTATTCAGACAGGCAAGATTTTTTTACGATGTTTTCATACTCATTTGCGTGCCCGGTGGTGAAGAAAATCATTGTGCCGGCATGTCGAAGAAATAAAAATATTTCAAAGTAAATATAGATACGGCGGATTCTTGCAAGGTCCATCACCATTATAGAAATGAGAGGAGGCATGTACCAAGTAGTGGAACATAATATGAAAGGGGTTAATCAGTTCCGACTTTCTTCTTTTTTATTAACATTTAATGAAAGAAAAAGAGCCCTACTAATTCGAAAGTAGGTATTGTCGGTTTCTTTAAACTACACAACAAACTATCTGTAATTAATAACCATGAGGTGGATAAAAACAATTTACAATAGAACCATGAAATTATTTGAGAGCAATTACTATTTAAACTTGTCTCTAGGGTTGCCAGAGAAAATGAACCCTGCCAGCTAAATAATTTTATTTGGAATTTTATTAGGTTCATTAGGAAGACACACTTCCACACGAAAAATACGCGCTTAGACGTGGAGTTGCGGAAAACAGCCCGTCGTAAACTAAACTAAACTAGGAAGGCACTGCTGCCCATCTCCAGGTTAAAATCCTTCTATCGTTTCATACGACACCTACGGGATAGGGTAGGGGATATTCTTCCACCGCCACTACAAGCTTGATGCCACTATACCACGGCAATTTTATCTATAATACATACGGTTTACAGACAGTCTATAACAATTTATTTATCTGATATTTTTGTTTACATAAAATCTCATAATAAAGTGTACAAGGTCCTATAAAAAACCCTTCTGATTAAAATTCTCTTTAAAACTGATTCTTCCTTATTACCAGAGCGTTATTGAATTTTATGATATTAAAACGACGCTCGCAAAAACCTTACGATCACTATATGATGGGGTTCTTCATTTTAAATATTATTTACCCCACATGTTACTTTAAACTGATAAAAGTATTTACTAATATTTACCGCTATTAACACTATATACACGACAAATGCAGCGCTGTTGTCACAAGAAAAAGCCAAGCGACCGCATAATATAGCATTGAGCAACAATATATCGTTTCTACCCACACTGTACCTAAACAAGGGATTAATGTTGCAACGTTTCGTGAATAAACCGGTGATACTGGTTCGGCCTACGTTTTAAATTCCGTTTACGTTAAATACGCTTTTTTTGCTACAACTCACTATATTTTTAAGACCACACATGTGGTGGTGTTAAAAATTGTTTAAAGCACTTAGACCAGTTCTTATTTAATAGTTGCATTCAATTAAAGATTGACAATGTGTTCATAACGTATAAGATGCGTAATGTGGTATTGTGTAAGTAATTCTTTGGTAAAACTATAGGCATCCGGTACTTGCGTACGGGGGAGGGTTTTGGGGAAGTACCCTACCCTCCCCCCCTTGCAGAAATGTATACTTTAAGAGTAATATTTTTTTTGTAAAATAATAACCATATTTTTTGCACAGGTATATTGACTCAGTTACTTCTGCAATGGCTTCGGCACTGCGGGAAGTGCTACCCCTTTGCCCTTGCGTAGCCAATCACAGGCACCCATGCTCAACTCGGCAACTTCGGCATATTGGTCGCCTTCGGCAACCAGCCTCAGCTGCTACGGCTCGCATAAATTGCTGCGATTTGCTACAGCGGGCTGGGGTTGCTCTCCCTCCGCGCCTACAGCTTTGCAAAATTACTCTAGGCGTAGGGCAGACAAGACTACTTGGAGTCGGGGCGTTCTGATTCGGTTTTAGTACAGATTCGACCTATCTAATCTATAATAATCGCTCATTCTCAGATCCGGTAAGCAAGTTAAAGTCCAAAGTAACGCAGTTAAATCAAATTCAGAACTAAAGCCAAGTTCAAACGTAAGGGCAATCAAAAATATCCAAAAATTGAGCAGCAGTCGTCAAAAACATGGAAAACACAGCACTAAAAACTGGAGAGAAACTTTCGCGTGACCACTAGAAAAACGGAGTGATGATTGACATTTGACGTCATAGATAATTAAAACGTAAGGGAAATCAAAAAATATCCAAAAATTGAACAGCAGTCGTCAAAAAACCATGGTAAACACAGCACTAAAAACTGGAGAGAAACTTTCGCGTGACCACTAGAAAAACGGAGTGATGATTGACATTTGACGTCATAGATAATCAAAACGTAAGGGAAATCAAAAATATACAAAAAATTGAACAGCAGTCGTCAAAAAACCATGGTAAACACAGCACTAAAAACTGGAGAGAAACTTTCGCGTGACCACTAGAAAAACGGAGTGATGATTGACATTTGACGTCATAGATAATCAAAACGTAAGGGAAATCAAAAATATACAAAAATTGAACAGCAGTCGTCAAAAAACCATGGTAAACACAGCACTAAAAACTGGAGAGAAACTTTCGCGTGACCACTAGAAAAACGGAGTGATGATTGACATTTGACGTCATAGATAATTAAAACGTAAGGGAAATCAAAAATATCCAAAAATTGAACAGCAGTCGTCAAAAAACCATGGTAAACACAGCACTAAAAACTGGAGAGAAACTTTCGCGAGACCACTAGAAAAACGGAATGATGATTGACATTTGACGTAATAGATAATTAAAACGTAACGGCAATCAAAAATATCCAAAAATTGAGCAGCAGTCGTCAAAAAAACATGGAAAACATCGCACTAAAAACTGGAGAGAAACTTTCGCGTGACCACTAGAAAAACGGAATGATGATATACATTTGACATCATAGATAATTTATTTACATTTGACATTGACGAATACATGTTATGAAATAAATTTACAAAAATATATTAATATACATAATAACAATAAGAATATATATATATATATATATATATATATATATATATATATATATATATATGTGTGTGAGTGTGATTTTGAGTTTTAGTCCACCTCAATATGCCAAAGATCGAAGACAGGCATGGCCAAACCATTATGTGCGTATGTCTTATTCACGCCCGATAAAAGGCTGTTAAGAAATTTGGTCGAGCGTGCATAAAACTAACAAACAAACTGATTGCTTCGTGTCCAATAAAGATTATTATTCACATCAGCCTATATGTTCTTTAAGATTATTATTATTCGGAGGATGACCTGCCACTTGTGCCCACTTGCATAATGTGACACACCAGTGGTAACCCAAGGTGTTATTACAATAAACCAGACCCAGACCCAGACCTGTGGTCTTTCACGACCACGCTTTCACAGAATATTAGCGTAAAATAGCAGCTTGATACTGCTGTGTTTCATATTGTGTGTGCAGATAATCGGAGACCCTTTTTACAACTCCTGAAGCATTCCATCTTATTCCTCATGGGTGACAACGTATCTTTCGCATCTCGTCTTTGGTTACAGCATCCACTTAGCATCAGGTGGACTGTGTGCCCGTTTGTCATACATAATCTATTAAATACTATATACATGAAAACGACGTCGGCTTATCTATACTGATACATTTAGACAATTGTAACGAAATCAAACGTCAAACATTCAAATGGAGCTAGCAATGATTCCCACCTTATTTACCTACATAATACAGCACTGCTGGTCAAAATGCACTTCTGGTTGGGTTGGAATCGCAGCTAGGGACAATGTTAGTGTAAAATATAATGCTGTATTTAACGGCTAGGTAGCGTTGAAATAGTAATTAAAACAATTTATTGGATGCCAGCCGAAATCGAACCCGGGTACAGTAAGCGAGCAGTACTGTGATTCTTTAAGGCAAACGCCTAATACCTAAGCTGCCAGGGATTTTTGCGCGTTTTAATGCATCCATCTTAATCTTCCCGTAAGCTTCCACTGCTAATCATGGCAGGATTTCGCCCGATTTGGTGAGGATTAGCATGGGATTGACGATCAAAGTACCTGACGCGAGCACTTCTGGCAATGTTGCCTGTTGCGGATATTTTACATCTGAAGTAAATACCGCCATCTGTCGGAAGCAACACGATTTTTCTGGAAATCCTGCATATACACGACAGCTTCGTCTGTATTCTTAATATCTACAAAAATACAGGTCGAATATATGTATGTATAACGCTTGTTCCGTGTGGGACTCGAAATGGCGATTATTAGATTATTGTAATTATAATATGGTCAGAAGAGCATCATCATCACCATTCGAATTTAGTTTCTCTAACATTCTTTCCCTCAAAATGAATATGAGAGATCTTATTCAGGGTAACTGGCTAAAATACTTTATATCCAGCAATATTATCTGAATATAATTTTAAATGACATACATAAACTCCTCCAATTGTAAAACGTTTAATGTATCGTACAATAAAGATACAATTTCTTCAATAAATAAAATGTTTTAATTTGTGTGTATTTCAGAACAATACATCATACCTACAAATATTTTTTCAAAATCGTCTGAAAAAAAGTTTAAATCAAATTCGACTGATTGTGACATAGATGTATAAGGGGGTGCTACCACCACCTCACAGAATACCAGCGTGAAGTAGAGATTGACCTCTGCGTTTCGCTTGGTGAGTGCAGGTAACCGGAGGCCCAAATTCACCCTCAACGCTTCCCCGCGTATTTTGGGAGAGGGAGGGAGGAGCGCAATTCCGCTCGCGACTAAAACTGCTCGGGGCAGGCGGAGCAACAACACTAAGGCGACTCCTGCCACGCTATTCGCGAATTTTTGCAATATCAGGGGACTTCATTTCAACCTTAACGCTGTCCGCTATTACCATCTGGAGACGGCGAAGACGGCCTTGCTCTTTTTAACCGAGACTCAGTTGTCCTCTCCAACTGATACTTCATATTTTTCCTACCCGTAGTACAAATTAAAACATTCCTTTGTGCCCCGGGCTGGAGTTGGCGTATACGTTAGAGAGGACATCTGTTTTCGACGCCTCGGCAGTCTTGAAGGTACGGACCTATCCATACCAAGGCTGCGTGTAGACAGCGACGACCATCTCCACGCCTACGGGTGCCTCCATAGGTCCCATAGCGGTAATACCGAAACAGACCAACTCATCGACCACGTCCAAATGGCAACAGATTACGTGCTACAGCTGATAACATCCGCAGAGATCGTGATCCTTGGCGATTTTAACTCCCACCACGCCGAATGGCTCGGTCCACGTTTAACCGATCATGCGGGGAGATCTGTTTATCACTTTGCTACGCCTACGCGGATTCCAGATGTGGAAGATCATGCACCTTCCCTGTTGGACCTTCTGCTGACCTCTCATCCGGACGGATATCAGGTTTCTGTCGACGCCCCTCTAGGCTGCTCCTCGGACCATTGTCTTGTCCGGAGTGTGGTGCCAGTCACATTAATGTCGCGGTTGCGTTCTGCAGGCTGCCGCCGTGTTTGGCACTATAGGTCTGCTGATTGCGATAGGGTGCGGTCTTTTTTTTGCGTTCTGCTCTTGGTTTTGCTTCTCGCTGGACGATCTCAGCGTTGTTGCTGATTCTGTCACTGATGTGGTACGTCAGGGTATGGAACTTTTTATTACGCCCTTTGTGGTGCCCATCGAAGGCAGATCGCAGCCATGGTTTGGTCGCTCCTGTAAAATAGCATCACGCTATAAGCAGGAGTGCTACAGAGTCTGGGCTGACGCATCAACGTCGCGGGATGTAAACACCAGCGCTCTTAAAAAGAAGTATAATTCCGCCTCCAGGTCCTCCAAAAGAGTCTTTGCCAAGGCAAGGTCTGAGCACATCGGCATAATTGACGAGAAGCTAGTTCACCTTCCTTCGAGAACCCGTGCATTCTGATCTCTCGCCAAGGGTGTCCAAGGGAACTTCTGTAACTCATTTCTATATCTCTGCACAGAAAGACCGATTCACTGGCCCATACCGCAACGGAGAAAGCCGATCTTTTAGGCTCTCTCTTTGCGTCCAACTCGACTCTCGATTACGGGGGGAACACACTGCTGATCATAACGTGGTGTGAGTGCTCCATACGGGATGTGCGGTTTACACAGCGCTCGGTTCGCAAAACACTCCTCTCGCTGGACGTCAGCAAGTCGAGTGGGCCTGATGAAGTCACTCCTATTATGCTGAAGGCGTGTGCTCCGGAGTTTGCACTGGTTTTAACACGTCTTTTCTGATACTCCCACTCCCAAGGCGGATCCTATATTTGATATGCCAAATAAAATTGACTTGCTCCTTGGGGCCGGGGTATATAGTCAGATTCTAATGGAAGGTATAATCAGGGGTTCATCTGATTCAATAGTTGCTCAACGTACGAGACTGAGCTGGGTCCTACCTGGCAGATTACCCAATCATAAGGGAGAAGTCGTTGGTAGTGTAACGTGCATGAATGTAGTAAGTCTGCACATTATACCTACCAACGAGAACAAATTTCTCAAAGATTTTGGAAATTCGAGTTCGAGTCATCTCCTTGCATGTGCAACCGTTTCTCTTAAGAAGAACAGAGATCTGAGGATTTCTTTACTCAATCTAAAAGGCGTGATGAGACAGGTAGGTATATCATGCAATTACCATTCAGAAGGAGAGATCCACTTTGTCTAAATGGTAATATAAAGGATAAAGCGTACAAACGTTATTTGTTTTTGGGAAAGCGTTTATTGAAGGACCCAGAACTTAAAGTCGCATACTGGAAGGTTGTAAATGAGTATGTACGTTTCGGTCATATGGAAGCAGTGAGTTCTAACAAACTTGCGAAGAAATCAGTATACCTCCCACATCACGCCGTAGCACGTCGTAACGAGACCACAACAAAAGCGCGTATAACCATTCGCATCTTGTACAGACTCAAATGGGGTATCCCTTAACAACGAGTGTATGGTAGGCCCCGCACTTCAACCGACCGTTCGTCATATTGTTACGCGATGGCGATACTATCCTATCGCTCTAGTAGCTGACATCGTCCAGATGTACCGGCAAATAAAAGTAGCTTATGAGGACTTAGATTTTCAGCGCATATTTTAGCGCGAAAGCCCAGATGCTGAACTTCAGCATCTTCGCTTTATGCGAGTTACTTTTGGTACCTCATCGGCACCTTATTTGGCTGTTCGATATCTTCAACAACTAGCCCATGACTAAGGTTCCAAACTTCCATTAGCAGCGCCGAAAGTGGCATACGAATTTTACATGAACGACCTGATGTCAGGTTGCTATACGGTAGCCGAAGGCGGTCAGATCTATAACCAGATGACTGCTTTACTCAATCGTGGTGGATTTCCACTTCAAAAATAGTCTAGTAATAGCATGGATTTATTGACCAAAATGCAGATTGATACCAAAGAATCAGATCATTCTTTGTTGTTAAAAACAGGCAAAGTTATGAAAATTCTCGGCCTCCAGTCCAGTGTACCGTCGACCTCCTGCCGCTTCAATCTTTCGTTACGAAACGTATAATGATCTCCGACATTGCTCTGCTCTTTGATCGGTTATGTTGGTTGGCGCCGATTGTCATCACAGCGAAGATCTTTGTAGAAGACGTGGCTATCTGGAATGAACTGAGATTAGGAACTACCGCCATACCTACATAAGGAATGGTTAGAATTCCGCAATGGGCTGTCTGAATTAGCTGAGATGCGATTTCCTCGATGGATTTACTCGTAGCGAAACGATCAGGTGTGCGAGTTGCATGGATTCTCAGAAGCATTTAATGCGGCATATGCAGCAGTAGTATATGCGCTGATAGTGGATGCTCAGGGATTACCTGATCACTTCAAAAATGAGATAAAACAAATCTCGATCCCTCCCTAGAACTCTGCAGTGCGGTGTTGCTAGCGAAACTTTTGAACAAATTAGTTATCGGATGTACAAAAATACCTAAAGCACGACTACACGATTGGTCCGATTCTTCAATAGTTCTAGCTTGGCTTAGCAGCCATCCAAGTCGATGGAAAACATTCATTGCGAACAGGGTTTCTGAGATACTTTCAGTCTCAAAGGAGAACCCAGCAGACCCTGCATTGCGAGGATTAATGCCATCAGAATTTGTAACAAACCAGCTATGGCGTAAAGACCCTGATTGGTTACGGTTCGACGTAATAAATTACGAACGGAATATAACAGACACAAACCTAGAAGAAAGGAAACCAAAAATTAAGAGCTACATGTCTACGGCAAATGACAAAAAAGACAATTTGCCATCGAAATATTCTTCCCTGAAAAAACTTACCCCAGTCGTGTCGTTCTGCCGAAGAGTCTTACGATGGAAGGAACCTGAAAAAAGAAAGGAAAAGATTAGTACACAATTAACAGCAAAAGAACTACCCTTGTTGCCTCAGCCAGTTTCAGAATCCTTGGTGTCGACATATCGAGTGACGTGCAGTTTCGTGGTCACTTGGAAGAGAAGGCCAAACTGGCCTCTAAAAAGTTTGACTTACTCAGCAGAGCGGGACAGAAGAGTTGTTGCATCTCTTTGCGTGTTTTATAATATTATATATATATATATATAAAGATTTAAAAAAAAGTTTTTTGTCTATGGCTATGTTCATCTCAAAATGTTCTCTTGTCTTCAGTAGGCCTGGGTCGTATCGCGTTTTCTGAGAATCGTATCTATATCGGATTTCGAGTTTCAATATCTGATGTCAAAACTATATATTTCAATATCTATATATTCTGCGTACGCGTTTATACTATTTTCTACTCCGATACGACGTTGAATTCGTATATAAGTTTGTAATTCAAGACCATCCACAATTGACTTCTTGCTTAGCCGTATTTATGCCCTCTAGCGTCATCTTTGCGTACCACCTTGAGAGCTAATCAATTTTCGTTCGATAAAATGACTTTAGAATGGAGTAGATGGCGGTTTACAAATCAGTTTTCCAAATAAAGTATTTTTTTTAAAACATCAATACAACCATGTATTCTTTTGATTTATTTCATTAAAATTTAGGTTTCACATGTCTAAAAGTAAGGATTGTAACAATTATTTGCTATACTTAAAGTTAAACTTATATGCAATATTTAATACTGAACTTGTGGTTGAAAATAATCATAAAAATAAATCGTTTGCCGTTAAAACTTTTGAAGTGTTGAAAACGCTTTTGACTTAATTCATTAGTGGTCGATGTTAAACTTTATGTACTTTGTTGTTATGATATTGGCTCAGGTATTGTTTTATAGTAATTTTAACGAAGCGCGTCAGTTTAATATTATTTATTTTACATTTTTATCAAAATATTTTAACAGATATATTTAAAAAGTTGGAAAAATAAATACTAGGGAGGTTAATTAAGATTTAATTTTACGACATGTCTAATCTAATACCCTTATACTCGCGCACTGTCGCAAACGGCAAATCTAGCCACCGACCGATGCGGAGCGATATAGGTATTGCGGCGGTTTATCAGATTTTGTATAATATATAGTTATGGAACGAATCTAGCGACCGATCGATGCGAAGCGATATAGGTACGCGGCGGTATATCAGATTTTGTATAATATATAGTTATGGTACGATTCTGGCGACCGACCGTTTCGAAGCGATATGGGCATCGCGGCGGTACGCAAATATCAGATTTTTTAATACATAGTTTTGGAACGAACAAGTAAGCAGTTTTTAGATATTGTACCAATATATAGATTTCGTATCAGTTTTGCACTTAACGGTTTGCATCGCCCACCTCTAGTAGTAGAGTTTGCGCTTGGAAATTATAATTTTTTTGCAGTGTGAAAGTGCGAATCGAAAAATTAATAAAAGGGACAATGTCTTGCATTATAGTGGTATGTAAATCCCATTCCTCTAGGAAAGAAAACGACTCCGAAAACATTAGTTTTAGTTATTGTTCTGAGCTTTGTTCACAGCACAGATTGAGTTAGACCAACATTCCACAGGTAAAATTAGAATTTGAATTTTAGAAATGAAAATGAAATGACAACTTTTCGATATTGTTTGGTGCGTTCACAAATATTTATTTTATTCAAATATATATTGCATTCAAATTATCAACCAAGTACGACCGGATGCTTTTGTATGAAGGTTAGAGAACAGGAGGACGATCACCGTAGAAAATAGTGTCCATAAATATGGACACCAAAAGTGAGGCGATTAGATCGCTCGAGGTTCGGTCAATAAAAGTCATTTTGAGTCTATTTTTCCGATCAGATGCTAAACCACTTGCACATCCACGCATAATAAAATATTTCTCAATTTTTTAATGTTTCTTTTTGTCAAAAATTACAAAATTACGGAGCATAAAAATTTTCTCATTAAAAATGAAATGAAAATTTGTACATTATTAAACTAACTTCATCTACTTATACTCATAAACAGCTAACTTCGCAGTCACTACTCACCGACGTCAGCGCCGCTATACATTCTACAATTTTCATGGACGGGCGGGCTATGCTTTAGTAGGTACGTAGTGATCGTTCTCCTGTTCTCTAACCTTCATGCTGGTATATACGCTTACGCTTCATCTCTATTATTAATTTAACGGCATAACAAACATTTATTTTTTATAGATTTGTTTTCGAAATAAAAATAATTTAGGAATGGCAAAAATTAAATTATAATATTATTCATTTTTTTAGTTTAATAATACGAAAAAATGTGCAATATATTCTTATATTTAGAAAGTTGAGACAGTAAATTTTCATTTGACGTAATTCTTTTAAATACAGCTCGGAAACTGTTTTGTCGTTGGTCGACCAAAATGATGCGCTACTGTTGAATATATAGAAAACTACCAACTACTCTATTTATTTCATTCTTTCGTGGTGGTGGAGTGACGAGCCTAAGGTTACCGAAGTCCAATTCCCCGGTCGTGCCTTAAGCCTATTACGCGAGATGTTAAACCCAAATGGGCTGTATATGCGAAATGCTTCTTCGTTTACACAAAATGGCGACTATAGCACGCGGTTTCCCATACAATGCACTCGCTCTTCCCTAAAACGAACTATTGCTTGCCAAAATCTATGAAAGGAATCCTGCTTGATTAGGAGAAAATGAAAATTGGAGCGGATTAACTATTAAACACAATTATATCAAGCAGGAACTAGTAGGAATGTTCACTCACCGGGGTGTTGCTTCTATGCGGCTTGGGCACTATGTTATGTTGCTGCGCTGCGACCTCTGGAAGACACTCTGGGGCCCCAGAGATGCTTTCTTGTCCGGTGATGCGTCGGGAGAGAGTGCGGTGCGCGACTATTTCTCACACGAGGTGAGGCGGGTTTCCTGGAGCTCGACTGCTTCTAGGCTAAAGCGGTTATACTAGCGGTGCTCGTGGGCAATAGCGCTTCTATGACACTATTGTCTTAAGCGGTGTGGTTCCAAAGACGAGCGCAACGGGAAGAGAGACTGCGCGTCGGCCGCGCGTGCCTTTTTATTCCTTCGGTTGCGATGGTCGCGTGATATTCTAGAATCATCTTCTCTCCCCTCCCACCCCACCACCCCGATGTGTCGATAGGAGGGTATGAATGTTATCGTTTGGAAAGGGATAAACGATTTGGCAAGCCTACCGTCAAATATAAATAAAATACGAATGGTTTTCCGCGCAACCACGTGGAAATGGTTCCAATTTAAAAGTACCAACGGTGAGCGATATTTATTTATATCTCGAGATGTAATATAAATTATATTATATCCCATAGTGGAAAGTGGGCTTAAGTTTTAGTTAGTAGATAAAATGACTACCGATAGCATAATGAATTACCTATAGCATATAGTAGATGGCGCTATTACAAATAGAAAATGTTCGGTTCCCAATGGATCTCACAGACTCAACAAAGTACTGGAGCCCGAAGTGGTCCATTTGAATGATCGATCCGAATGTACCAGTCCGCGTGATGAAATGTACTAGAATGATTCGTGTCACTAGAAATCAGTGTTGCCAACTGCACCGTAATTACGGTAAAAACACCGTAATCAGCATAGATCTACCACCTACCGTAGGATTATAATTACGGTAGCAAAATACACCGTAATACCCAATGAAGATCGTATCTAAATATGATTATCTATAAACTAAAATAATTTTAGCGAGTTTGATTGTTTACTTTCTTTACGTTACAGTATTTTCCTTTTATTCTACCGACAACACTGTTTTATGCGTCGGGAAATCCCCCAATAGCGTGGTACCAGCTTGGAGATATTATGCGAACGAATTCGGGGGTGCTGTATGTATTTGAATTTCAATGAATACTTAGAGCTTTTTAATTTTCCTAGTTTATTTGTATCATAAACGAGATACGACTAACATTTCATTAATACTTAAAATTACGTAAGAGTTTGTTGTGTTGTGTTGTGTTGTGTGTGATCTGAGTGTTTAAAAATATGGAGAGTGATGGCGACAGCGCTACTGATCGAGAAGATAGCTTAACACGAGTACCGGCTAAGAGAAAGCGTTATAAGCAGAAGTTTCGGGAAGAATGGTTGCTGAATAAAGAATATAGTGACTGGCTAAGAAAGGATAATAGGGACTTATCGAAGGCGGTCTGCAATGTTTGCAATACATCTTTCAGTGCCGAAATAAGTGTAATAAAACGCCACAAAGAAGGAACTAAACACGTGAATAATTTAAAGAGGTGTAGTGCTTCAACTTCCAAAAAACAACAGTCTATAGTAAGCGTTTTTAAATCCATGCCAACTAATGAAAAGCAATTGGTAAAGACTTCAGAAATAAAATTAGCTGCTTTTGTTGCTGAGCATAAGGTATCTCATAATGTCATGAATCACTTAGCAGATTTGTTACCAAAGTTGTTCCCAGATTCTCAGATAGCCAAAGATATTAGATTAAAAAGAACTAAAGTTCAAGCTGTGATAAATAACTGTATTGGGGAAACTGAAAAAGAAAACTTGATCAGTGACTTGAAATCACAAATGTTTTCAATTTTGATAGACGAAAGCACAGATATTGTTGTAGTAAAAACAGTAGCTGTAGTGGTCAGGTATTTTGATCCAATGATTGGTAAAGTTATCACTCGGTTTTGGAATTTGATTCAATTATTTGATGAGAAAACCACCGATCATGTTGCAAATGCCGAAAAACTTTTTAATACTGTTATAGGTTCATTTCAAAAGTATGAGATTCCTACGGAAAACATCATAGGTTTCGGCTCTGATGGATGCAACACAATGATGGGATGTAACAATTCAGTTTCAAGTCGATTTCGTCAACGTTGTCCAGGCATAATTGTGATCAAATGCATTTGCCATTCTCTGCATCTTTGCGCTAGTGACGCATGTAAAGAGCTTCCACTAAATTGTGAAAAAATGGCGCGAAATATTTATAATTATTTTAAATCCAGTAGTAAAAGGCAGAGTGAGTTGAAAGAGTTCCAGTATTTTGCTGAGGCGGATGTGCACAAAATTCTAAGACCAGCCCAGACTAGACGGTTGTCTTTAAATGCAGTAGTACAAAGGATTCTGGAACAATGGGATGTATTACGTCTTTATTTCAATAGCAAATGGCTGGAAGAATCGGAGTGCCACGATATTCATGCATGCCTGAATGATCCCATAATCAAGGCTTATTACTATTTTTTGGCTTGGATGTTGCCAAAATTTACAACATTAAATAGCTGTTTTCAGAGCGAATCTATTTTAATTACGAAACTACATGGGAAAATGACAGCTTTTTATAAAGAACTGTTACTATTGGTTTTACACAGAAATTATGTAAATTCCGCTCCTATTGAAACTATAGATCCAATGACAGAAATAAATCACAAGGACCTAAAAGACATATATCTAGGTTTAGGTGTCCAGAAAGAACTAGATTCTGTTGAAAATGAAGAAAGAAAGTTAACTCTCAGAAAGATGTGTAAAAATTTTATTATTAGAGCTTGTGTGGGCCTTCGTAAACGATACTGTTTTAATGACAAAATTATGACAGAAATAGCAAAATTTGATCTAGAGAAAGTAATTTCTGATGACAGGGAAGAGTCAGTTTCGTCGTTATTTCCATTACTGCCCAGAATTGCCCCAACTTCAATCCAACATCAACAAGAACTAGATGATGAGTGGCGGAAGTTGCCGTTATACTACAAAGATTTGGATTTAAGTCAACCCCCTGACGTATTTTGGCACCAGGTAAGTTTCCATGTAAACTCGAAGCAACGTGAATTCATATTGGTTTCTATTGTTATAGCAGCCTAATCATTTTTTTTTTCAGGTCGCAGAACTGCGTGACCAACATCGAGAAGGGAATACCTATTTCCAACACTTGCCAAAATTTATGTTGGCCATTTTGTCTCTGCCACACTCGAATGCTGAGTGCGAAAGAGTCTTCAGCAGAGTTAACGATATAAAAACAAAAAAACGGAATAAACTACTAACGAAATCCATCAAGGGAAATCTCTTATCGCAGCAAGCCATACAGCGTCACGGAAAAAACTGTGTTGATTTTAATCCCACTCACGCTATGATCACAAAACATAACAATGATATGTATAAAAATATTGAAACAATTATACTGTCCGATTCTGATTAAAAATATGTTTTTTTTTTTAACTCTGACCCATAACATGCTACTAAATAAACAAGGTAATTCTACCGTATTTCAAATATATATTACAACATAATTTCGAAAATTCTACCGTATTTTTAGAAGAATTCTACCGTCCGCTAGATTTCAGACTTGGCAACACTGCTAGAAATGAATGACACTAACTTGTCTACCAGAGTACCTTTGTATGAACCGTACTTACGGGATTATAGTGTTCTTGGTTCTCTACAACGGGAGCTAGATTTTAATGTCGGCAACCATAGATTACTGACTATGTACTAGAGACCTAGAGAGTCGGCAAGTCGGCAACACTGCTTCTAATAGCTTCTAAGAAATAATATAACTAATTCCAAATTAATTCTTATTTCTTTCATGTAAATAGCGGTTAATCGCTTAAAAAAGTGTAAATTTAATATTGTTGAAATAATAAATCTATAAAATGTCCTTCAACAAATGTAAGTTTATATATTATTTTCACAAATATAAATACTAACATACTATGTATGTATATATACATACAAAATTTGTCAATTATAATTTTTTGTAAGAGAATTTCATGTCAAAAGATATTTAACAATATTTTTACGATTTAATGAACTATTCGTAAGGGGTGACTTATGATTAGGTCGATGTGCACGCCATATTGATTTTCTGCGTAGGTCTCCATTTTTGTTAAAGTAATAAGAGTAATAAACCTAGAAATACCTCTATACCATACCGTACCTATAACCTACAAATTAATAAGGCTTTGATAGTGCTTTACAAACACACTATATTTTCAGATAACACACGTAATACTGGCCGATACAATAATCCGGGACAATTTGTTTCTGCCGGCGAGGTGAGCAATCAATACCATAGTTCCATTTTATATTTATATTTGTGATTTAAATGTGTTTATTAAATTATAAAATTTATTAATTGTCTAAATTATCAATTAGAAATTGCCAACAAATGATTAAATTTCAGTAAGTATATGATTTACTACCTTCACTTTGACAATGTATGCTTACTGTATGCATAAATATTAATAAGTATATGTCAAATTAGTAGTTGTTAAATTATTGTTTGCCAATATATAGATTATTATTTTTCAATAATAATTATTATTTGTATGTGTGTGTATGTTATGACTTGTGGGTGTTTTACTCTTGCTAACCTCTCATGGTTGACTATCATAATATTTCCAAGGTATTTAAAAGTCTATTGAAAACTTTGAGATCTTAGCTTAACAATTATTAAAAAATATTAAAAACAAACTATAGGAAATTAAATTGTATCATCATTACAGCCCTTCACAAGTTCACTGCTGAACATAAGCGTCTTCCAAAGAATGCCGCAAAGCACAGTCCTGAGCCATCTGCGTTAATTGAAATTTGTATGCATAAATAAAATGATGTGTAATTCCTAGTATGAATACCATCTCCATCCCTCCTACAACCCTGCATACTACACACTAGCACTGCCACTGCCACAACTAACGGTAAACACCATTTTAACCTCTACAAGCTATGAAGACATCATCAACCTATTTGCTTGATTGTATATCCACCATGTCCAACCTTTTAATTGTGCACATAGATCTTAGCAGATTAATCTTTTCATATTTAATACTAGCCAGGCAGATGTTGTTCTGCCCTTTTCGACGACAATTTGTCATGTCCTATTAAAAATCCTTAAATTCGTAAAAAAAAATTGTGATTCACTCATGGGCAAAAAAACTATCCTATCTCTCAAGTTCAACCAAACTGCACACGGTGTGCAAATTTGATTAAAATCGTTTAAGTAGTTCAGGAGTCCATCACGGACAAACAACATGACACGTAATTTATATATTAAGATAATGAATTTCCGTTAAGTAACACTACATATTATTAATTTTAAGCAATTATACAAAGATACTTGGTCTTTGATTGTGTAACAATGATTTTTTCTCATTTTGATTCATGCAATCAGTAGTAAAAAAGCATTAATATTTTAAATGTTGTTTATAAAATATATTCATAAGCTGTTTGTTACTACAGCACAACCCTGAGCCACCAGATCCAGGCACTGGCTTTACAAAGTCACAAGTTAAGCTCTGACTGTGTTTAGATATTGACCGTATTTATGCTAACATCGTACTGGATAAATACACATAAAAATTGTGTACAATCTTTATGATGTTGGATTTCAAATACACGAAATTAAAGGTATCTTGTAAATTAGGAAATTTTAATCTTTTTGAAGCTATGGGTTACACTATGGGCTCTAAAAAGATGTATTGTTAACCTACCAGCTTAATGTTGCATTATTTCGGTCGTTTTAAGCCTCTCAGAGTATAACTGAAGACTGAGAATGCATTATGGACACGAAACATTGTTTCGTGAACATATAGGGTTCTCTAGACTTAAGTAGAAACTGCTACCCTCAGCTCCTAATATGTGACAGCCCTCTGAAATTGTAACTGAACATTTAAAAATCATTGTATTTGGATGTAGATAATGTAAGAAAAATGTTGCACTGTGAATGTGTGCAATATATGGTTTGGGGAGGTACTATCTGGTGCAATTTTACTGGGTGGGTTACATGGTAGGAATGTAGGGAAAGATGGTAGATGTTAGTTGCCCTCAGGTATGATTGTTGATGTATGAGTTGTCCTTTTTGAAAATACAATTTCCTTTTGTTAAAAATTTTGTTTAGTTTAGTTAAAAATTACCTTTTGCAATTTTGACATTGTTGTCTATGACAGGTTTGAGTATTTGTAGGTGTAATATTTAAACTTTTAACAAATAGTAACTCAGTCTTACGCCGAATACTGAATATTCTGTGGGCTTCCTGGTCGAATAGCCAAATATTAGGTAAAAGTGGGGAGGGTAGTACTGTTTTTTATTCAGAGCAACTATTCTCGGAAGCTGGTAATTAGTAAAGTACTACCTAAAATGCAGAAAAATCGAGTCTTTCTGCCCCATAATCTTTATCTTTATTATGATTATTCAATTACATAGACCTGTTCTTTGTTATTTTTTATAATACGGTACTTAATTATGTACCTGTGAATACTTTAATGATTATAATAAAAATACATCATTGTAAAATAAATCAATATTTTTATTTTAACAATTATCCAACTACAACAAAACATCTTACTCAAGTATTCGGTATTCAGGCGAATACAGAAAAAGTTAGTAGCCATATATTTGTTGCAAGTCTGGTAATGTTATATGAGATGGGGTACATCAACATCTACCAGAGGCTTTGAGAAAGTAGACTAAAAAGTTCATGAACATCATAGTATGCATAAACTTTTTGTTTGTATAAATAGTAAAGTAATAGCCTTATTTATATCACTACTGGGCTCAGGTCTTCTCTCATTTTCAAGAGGGTTTTCTGAGATCTCTAAATATCTTTGTCATATTTTTTATTCCTTATATTTTAAAATTTATCCCCCAAGGTACCATGGTTTGATATAGTAAAGTAAAAATTTAAGAGTTCATTGCATATGTTTGTAAAATTTCCTTGTAACTGTTAATATTTCACTCTAAATTTCCTTTAGTCCTGTGTGAGTGAGAATATGTGTATATTCTGTGTGTGTGTGAGAGGCAGCTAGCATGACCTTCAAGGCTACATAATGCCACCTGGTGATTGGTGCCAAGCAGGGTCCGCAGCAGGCCAGAATTCCACAGAACAACCAACAGCAGAACCAATTTGGCGGCAATGTAAGTACCTCTTGAACCCAAACACTTAAATTACATTTGGCTGTATTAAGTATAGTAAAAGCAAGTCCCCTCTCAGAGTTCAAAGCAAACATAGAAAAGTTTCCTCTCTGTTTGCTTTAAACTCTGAGCATGTGGTAATAATCTGCACTTTTTTTAAAATAGAATAAGAGTGAAACAAGCATACAGTCCACCTAATGGTTAGCGAATGCTGTAAATGTAACTCATCTACATCTATCCTCACTTAGAATCATAATGCAGATGCACTGTCAACCCTGTGGATTAAGGTGGAATGCCTCTATTCCAGTTAAAATAGAATTGTTTCTTTACACTCACCATACAAAAACCAGCAGTGTCAAGCTGTTATTTTACACTGCTATTTTGTGAGAGTCGCATTTGTGTTACAACTATACTACTAACATAGCTGTAGCATTGCTCTACTATGTATAAATGTGTTATATGCGCCTGTAAAACTACACTAAATAAAAAGAGTACATTTTTGATTTGTGGAAGCATTTTATGAAAGATGTTTGGGAGTAATGATTATAAAATAATAGAACTATATGTCATTACCATTTACCATTACAGCCTATAAAAATCCACTGCTGAACATAGGCTTTCCGCATTAATTGCCTCATAGGACGCATTTTGCCATAGTTGACACCCTTGGCAAGCAGGTTGTCAACTGTTTTTTAATTATTTTGAGTTATTATCAGGAACATGCTGCTGCTCATCACCTGTTTCAATTTCCCTCCGTCGCCTCTGATGACACCCACGGGATGATATAGGGTAGTGGATATTCCTCCACCGCCATCCTACGATTAAAACTGCACATTGCCTTAATTTTATGTGTCGTCATATAAAGTATGTATTATGTTAGTAAATTCGTGATATAGGTAGTAATAGTTTGAATTGATATAACAACAGTGGCAGCAGCCGCCCCCGCCACCTCCTCAGCAGAATATGTTCGGTCAGGTTGAACAGAAAGAGATGCCACCCCCGCCACCAGCACCGCAGTGTGATGAGGTAATTGTTACGCATAATATAAAAAGCTTGTGACACTAATACAAATGTCACACTTCTAATTGATATAACAACAGTGGCAGCAGCCGCCCCCGCCACCTCCTCAGCAGAATATGTTCGGTCAGGTTGAACAGAAAGAGATGCCACCCCCCGCCACCAGCACCGCAGTGTGATGAGGTAATTGTTACGCATAATATAAAAAGCTTGTGACACTAATACAAATGTCACACTTCTAATTGATATAACAACAGTGGCAGCAGCCGCCCCCGCCACCTCCTCAGCAGAATATGTTCGGTCAGGTTGAACAGAAAGAGATGCCACCCCCTCCACCAGCACCGCAGTGTGATGAGGTAATTGTTACGCATAATATAAAAAGCTTGTGACACTAATACAAATGTCACACTTCTAATTGATATAACAACAGTGGCAGCAGCCGCCCCCGCCACCTCCTCAGCAGAATATGTTCGGTCAGGTTGAACAGAAAGAGATGCCACCCCCGCCACCAGCACCGCAGTGTGATGAGGTAATTGTTACGCATAATATAAAAAGCTTGTGACACTAATACAAATGTCACACTTCTAATTGATATAACAACAGTGGCAGCAGCCGCCCCCGCCACCTCCTCAGCAGAATATGTTCGGTCAGGTTGAACAGAAAGAGATGCCACCCCCTCCACCAGCACCGCAGTGTGATGAGGTAATTGTTACGCATAATATAAAAAGCTTGTGACACTAATACAAATGTCACACTTCTAATTGATATAACAACAGTGGCAGCAGCCGCCCCCGCCACCTCCTCAGCAGAATATGTTCGGTCAGGTTGAACAGAAAGAGATGCCACCCCCGCCACCAGCACCGCAGTGTGATGAGGTAATTGTTACGCATAATATAAAAAGCTTGTGACACTAATACAAATGTCACACTTCTAATCCTACGTATTTGTATTACAGAAATAGAAAAAAATTAATGCGATTTAGATCATAGATTATACATAATACTTATTGAAAAACACTTTTATGTTTAGTTTACCACTGTATCGAAAAATACCTCTGTCCTTTGAAGAACTAGGAACAAACCCAGGGACTTTATAAAAATGAACAGTTTACAATTATTAAAGTTGCACAATAACTTAAA
Organism: Parnassius apollo; assembly: GCA_907164705.1. Classification (NCBI taxonomy): domain Eukaryota; kingdom Metazoa; phylum Arthropoda; class Insecta; order Lepidoptera; family Papilionidae; genus Parnassius; species Parnassius apollo. The sequence goes on along the minus strand of CAJQZP010001427.1, from coordinate 7,435,252 downwards.
CACAAAACAAATTGGAAATAGCATGGAGGTGATCACCTAATTTCCAGGGGTTACTATCATCGTAAATTACTTAATAAACTTGGCGGAAGTCCGATTTCGTATATTTTCTGGGATTTTGTTGTAAAAACATATACATTGTGCCAAGAATCAATTACTGACTCTGTAGAGTCGAGTAACTGGTACAACTAGCACATCAATCACATGATATCACGATGTATGGCATGCTCCTAGTTTTGTTACGACATTTATTGTATACAAATATCAAGACATGTTGGTAATACTATAATTTTTAATGTGTTAAGTTAAAAGTAATTTTACCAGTAAAAACGACAAACTACAAGATTAATTTGTTACTTACTGTAATGTATTGTCTCTTTGTAAACAGAGTGACATGAATGATGGTAGTATGAAAATGGAGTCCGAGACAGATGGATCAGTAAACAATGATGACGCGAACTCTCGCCCTTTCTGGATGAAATCTAAACTGTCCGGAGGTGAGCTTTTTTGAAATTCAGAAATTTAAACATTCTGAAGTTGGTTCTAAGTGTTATCACAGTTTAAAAACCTTACAGTTGTGAAACGCCTTTGATGTCGTGATGCCGCCGCCCGCGTAGGTATTTTCGAGGCCAGCGTGTATGCTAGGGGTTGTCACGAAAATAGAAAATAATTTTGGTTATTATAATACTCATTACCATTTATTAACATTATGTACATACTAATAATTTAAAAATATTTATTGAAGGTCGTTTTTTATTATTACAAGAAAAACACATTTACGAGTGTTGCACTGTTTAATACTTTCGGGACACTTTATTTTTATAAATGTTGGCAGTTTTTGATAATTTTGGATATTATAATAATCATTAACATTATGTACATACTTATAATTTAAAAACATTTATTGAACAAGATCGTTTTTTATTATTACAAGAAAAACACATTTACGAGTGTTGCACTGTTAAATACTTTCGGGACACTTTATTTTTATAAATGTTTGCAGTTTTTGATAATTTTGGATATTATAATAATCATTAACATTTATTAACATTATGTACATACTTATAATTTAAAAACATTTATTGAACAAGATCGTTTTTTATTATTACAAGAAAAACACATTTACGAGTGTTGCACTGTTAAATACTTTCGGGACACTTTATTTTTATAAATGTTTGCAGTTATTGATAATTTTGGATATTATAATAATCATTAACATTTATTAACATTATGTACATACTTATAATTTAAAAACATTTATTGAACAAGATCGTTTTTTATTATTACAAGAAAAACACATTTACGAGTGTTGCACTGTTAAATAATTTCGGTACACTTTATTTTTATAAATGTTGGCAGTTTTTGATAATTTTGGTTATTATAATAATCATTAACATTATGTACATACTTATAATTTAAAAACATTTATTGAACAAGATCGTTTTGTATTATTACAAGAAAAACACATTTACGAGTGTTGCACTGTTTAATACTTTCGGGACACTTTATTTTTATAAATGTTTGAAGTTTTTGATAATTTTGGATATTATAATAATCATTAACATTTATTAACATTATGTACATACTTACAATTTAAAAATATTTATTGAACGATCGTTTTTTATTATTACAAGAAAAACACCTTTACGAGTGTTGCACTGTTAAATATTCAGGAACACGTTTATAAATGTTGGCAGTTTTTGATTTGGATATAATAAAAAACATTAATGTTATGCACATACTTATAATTTAAAAACATTTATTGAACAAGATCGTTTTTTATTATTACAAGAAAAACACATTTACGAGTGTTGCACTGTTAAATACTTTCGGGACACTTTATTTTTATAAATGTTTGCAGTTTTTGATAATTTTGGATATTATAATAACCATTAACATTTATTGACATTATGTACATACTTATAATTTAAAAACATTTATTGAACAAGATCGTTTTTTATTATTACAAGAAAAACACATTTACGAGTGTTGCACTGTTAAATACTTTCGGTACACTTTATTTTTATAAATGTTTGCAGTTTTTGATAATTTTGGATATTATAATAATCATTAACATTATGTACATACTTATAATTTAAAAACATTTATTGAACAAGATCGTTTTTTATTATTACAAGAAAAACACATTTACGAGTGTTGCACTGTTTAATAATTTTGGTACACTTTATTTTTATAAATGTTGGCAGTTTTTGATAATTTTGGATATTATAATAATCATTAACATTTATTAACATTATATACATACTTACAATTTAAAAACATTTATTGAACAAGATCGTTTTTTATTATTACAAGAAAAACACATTTACGAGTGTTGCACTGTTAAATACTTTCGGGACACTTTATTTTTATAAATGTTGGCAGTTTGTGATAATTCTGGATATTATAATAATCATTAACATTTATTAACATTATGTACATACTTATAATTTAAAAACATTTATTGAACAAGATCGTTTTTTATTATTACAAGAAAAACACATTTACGAGTGTTGCACTGTTTAATACTTTCGGGACACTTTATTTTTATAAATGTTTGCAGTTTTTGATAATTTTGGATATTATAATAATCATTAACATTTAACATTATGTACATACTTATAATTTAAAAACATTTATTGAACAAGATCGTTTTTTATTATTACAAGAAAAACACATTTACGAGTGTTGCACTGTTAAATACTTTCGGGACACTTTATTTTTATAAATGTTTGCAGTTTTTGATAATTTTGGATATTATAATAATCATTAACATTTATTAACATTATGTACATACTTATAATTTAAAAACATTTATTGAACAAGATCGTTTTTTATTATTACAAGAAAAACACATTTACGAGTGTTGCACTGTTAAATACTTTCGGGACACTTTATTTTTATAAATGTTTGCAGTTTTTGATAATTTTGGATATTATAATAATCATTATCATTTATTAACATTATGTACATACTTATAATTTAAAAACATTTATTGAACAAGATCGTTTTTTATTATTGCAAGAAAAACACATTTACGAGTGTTGCACTGTTAAATACTTTCGGGACACTTTATTTTTATAAATGTTTGCAGTTTTTGATAATTTTGGATATTATAATAATCATTAACATTTATTAACATTATGTACATACTTATAATTTAAAAACATTTATTGAACAAGATCGTTTTTTATTATTACAAGAAAAACACATTTACGAGTGTTGCACTGTTAAATTTAACAGTGCAACGCGTAAATGTGTTTTTCTTGTAATAATAAAAAACATTATGTACATACTTATAATTTAAAAACATTTATTGAACAAGATCGTTTTTTATTATTACAAGAAAAACACATTTACGAGTGTTGCACTGTTAAATACTTTCGGGACACTTTATTTTTATAAATGTTTGCAGTTTTTGATAATTTTGGATATTATAATAATCATTAACATTTATTAACATTATGTACATACTTACAATTTAAAAACATTTATTGAACAAGATCGTTTCTTATTATTACAAGAAAAACACATTTACGAGTATTGCACTGTTAAATACTTTCGGGACACTTTATTTTTATAAATGTTTGAAGTTTTTGATAATTTTGGATATTATAATAATCATTAACATTTATTAACATTATGTACATACTTACAATTTAAAAACATTTATTGAACAAGATCGTTTTTTATTATTACAAGAAAAACACATTTACGAGTGTTGCACTGTTAAATTTAACAGTGCAACGCGTAAATGTGTTTTTCTTGTAATAATAAAAAAACATTATGTACATACTTATAATTTAAAAACATTTATTGAACAAGATCGTTTTTTATTATTACAAGAAAAACACATTTACGAGTGTTGCATTGCTAAATACTTTCGGGACACTTTATTTTTATAAATGTTTGCAGTTTTTGATAATTTTGGATATTATAATAATCATTAACATTTATTAACATTATGTACATACTTACAATTTAAAAACATTTATTGAACAAGATCGTTTCTTATTATTACAAGAAAAACACATTTACGAGTGTTGCACTGTTAAATACTTTCGGGACACTTTATTTTTATAAATGTTTGCAGTTTTTTAAATTTTGGATATTATAATAATCATTAACATTTATTAACATTATGTACATACTTATAATTTAAAAACATTTATTGAACAAGATCGTTTTTTATTATTACAAGAAAAACACATTTACGAGTGTTGCACTGTTAAATACTTTCGGGACACTTTATTTTTATAAATGTTGGCAGTTTTTGATAATTTTGGATATTATAATAATCATTAACATTTATTAACATTATGTACATACTTATAATTTAAAAACATTTATTGAACAAGATCGTTTTTTATTATTACAAGAAAAACACATTTACGAGTGTTGCACTGTTTAATACTTTCGGGACACTTTATTTTTATAAATGTTTGCAGTTTTTGATAATTTTGGATATTATAATAATCATTAACATTTATTAACATTATGTACATACTTATAATTTAAAAACATTTATTGAACAAGATCGTTTTTTATTATTACAAGAAAAACACATTTACGAGTGTTGCACTGTTAAATACTTTCGGGACACTTTATTTTTATAAATGTTTGTAGTTTTTGATAATTTTGGATATTATAATAATCATTAACATTTATTAACATTATATACATACTTACAATTTAAAAACATTTATTGAACAAGATCGTTTCTTATTATTACAAGAAAAACACATTTACGAGTGTTGCACTGTTAAATACATTCGGGACACTTTATTTTTATAAATGTTTGCAGTTTTTGATAATTTTGGATATTATAATAATCATTAACATTTATTAACATTATGTACATACTTATAATTTAAAAAAATTTATTGAACAAGATCGTTTTTTATTATTACAAGAAAAACACATTTACGAGTGTTGCACTGTTAAATACTTTCGGGACACTTTATTTTTATAAATGTTTGCAGTTTTTGATAATTTTGAATATTATAATAATCATTAACATTTATTAACATTATGTACATACTTATAATTTAAAGACATTTATTGAACAAGATCGTTTTTTATTATTACAAGAAAAACACATTTACGAGTGTTGCACTGTTAAATACTTTCGGGACACTTTATTTTTATAAATGTTTGTAGTTTTTGATTTAGAACGAACTGACGTTTTGTTTATTATAAAGGGATGAATTTACAAAAGTTCAATATGGTGATTATATTGCTTTAAATATTTTTTTTATTGGAAACTGTTACTAAATGAATTGCTGCGTTACTTACCATAATTGAAATATAAAATATAACACATTTTTCGCGATGTACCCTAAGATTTGACTATGTTTATAGGAACCACAGACAATATTATTTAAGAAACAAAAACAAAACATATTGCTGACCTAGAAGTGTGAATAATATCAATATTTAAATATTGTTATCACATCTAAATTGAGATTTTGTAAGTTACGCCTTTTGACGCTCGGTTCATATCTGCGGTCATTGTCCGTTTTTCTCAATCGATTTGGCACATACTATAGTGTATATTTGTATTGGAATAAACAATTTTATCAAACAAAGAAATTGGGGGAAATTCAAAATCATTCGACTTCACTTAGTAACTCATATTAAGTATAACAGTAATTCACAATTATAGAAATTATATTTTTCAAACGCGGTACATAATATTAATTAAATAAGTACTATAAAATACGCTTTAGCCAACCGTATATTTGTCTATCAGACTCAGTGAAGTGCGCTGGCACAAGGTCGCACCGCCTTGCAGTGCCCTCGCCGTTGCTCTGCACAAGTACATTCGTTTCCCTACTGTCAGGTCTTAAAACTGTGGTCATATTGTATACAACGTGCAGCTACAATGGTGACTTTAATTTTACACCCGGCTAGGGCTAGTGCCCATTAATCATATTAAATTTGGTAGGTAATAACTCGTAAATTGATTTTTTTTTCAAACACCCTTGCAAAATTCATTCAAAAATTACAACCTTGTACTCGTGATGGTCCGTATCTACTGATGTGATGGGTTGACTCCCGCCAAACGCGCAGATTTTGGTGTTTGGGTGCCCAATGGTGCAGGTTGTGCTGGTTCCATATGCCGTTTCTGGTGAACGTACTTTCGTCAGTCCAACAAATTTGGGAAAGAAAGTCACAGTCCTCTTCAATTTTACTCAGTAACCACTGACAATAATTCACTCTTATATATTATAAGCGTGATAAATTAATAGGAGTAGGAATAGAGTAATGGTACATGTACTTTTCTAACCTTGAATGGGTACCACACTTTTTGCGCTTTAAATATCCGCATATTTAGCTGCTGTAGAGTTCGGATATGTATTTGCCATTACGATCACAAGTTTACACAAGCATTAATAACACAAATAAAAGCGTCCTTATCACAAGAGATGTAAACTTACCTACCTAGATTAGAAAACGAAAACAAAACAAAGCGTCTTTATCACAGTACCATAACCTAATTACACAAAACTTAATAAATAAAACAATGGGTAAAGCGACTTTTTCGCGGAAACATTCACAAAAATATTAGTCGACGTGATTATGGGCACTACTGTGAAGATGTGTGTCAAGGACACGGGTTCGGTGACCACTAGAAATGCAAAATGCATTGATTTCAGTGCGGCGGGGTGAGGGGCACACGTCGCCTGCACCGCCCGCTTGCTGACCAAGTTTCTTTCCTTCAATAGTATTGCTTATTCGTTTTAATTTCAATAATGCGATGTTATGATCCGTGACCCCGCCAAATGACCGCTGCGCGACAGTTCTTTACGTACAGGTTGGTCTAAGATGCTATTTTCTAAAATTTCAAATAAATCCGTAAATAATGACGTTTAATGGAAGTATAATATCTTCATGAAATGAAAATGTGAAAACGCATATGTGTGTTAAAATAAAGTCACCATTGTAGCGGCACGTTGTAGAAGCATAAAAGGTCTAACTTCACAATGTGAATTTTTTAATTTTTTATGGTTTTTAGTACTAAGTCTGCTTTTACTTTTTTTATTAAATCTTATTTTTTGGTCTGAGATCTCAAAACTTGCTCAAATTTTAAAATAATGATAATTTGGCTATAAGAATACTATTATCATTTATTACTTTTCCCATGCAATTTTATTTGATGTTTTCTTTTGATAGCTTAATAGTTTCATGGTTGAAGTCTAGACTTCTAAAGCTTTTCACTCACCATCATTAACTATTTAAACAGTAAAGAAGATCAGCAACAAGGAGCGCCGTCGTCGTCAGAACCAGAGCTTGCGGCGCCTGCTGACTCCTAAGAACGCCCTCATGGTGCTCAATGAGATGTTGCCCAATGAGCAGCTAGCAACTGTGAGTGTTCACTTATGAATGTCCTCCGGACGGAATTTCTGTCACGGCGGCCAATCTTAAAAGAGCCATCTGCACAGTACAGTGTTATAGTATACGACTAATGCGAAAACATGCAGGTGCATTCTCTACTCCATCACTCTCATAATCCGATTGGATGATTATCCGACACGACCGAAGAGAGGTTAGGCACAGGGCCAACTCCTTTACGTGTACGGGGGGTACATGTAAAGCCGTTGGCCATGGCCACCATACTTGGCAGGCAATTTGGTCGTTATTTATCATTGTGGGTTTTTAACGCGCTTTTATTAGCTTGATTTATAAATAAATATGTGTATGTATGATATGAACAATTATGAGTTTATGAATTATCTGAAAAATTATCTGCTATTTTACAGACATTAAGAATCAATGACAATACAGATAACCAAGTCCATTATCAGTGTGTTATTTTAATGTTTATACTATGTTTGCAAGCTCACTGCTGAGTATAGACCTCCCTCAAGAAATGCCACAAAACATGTTCCTGAGTTCCCCTGCATTCATTGACTTTCTGCGTGCAGGTCTTCACTTTTAACCACTATTACACCATTTAGAGGGGGGCCGCCCTGTACTTTGCTTCCGGTATGGGGTTGCCACGTGAGAACTTTCCCCATTGGTTGTTCGTTCTTTGAGCTTTGACAAAAATTATTAATTTTTTTTATAGAATAAGGGTGTGTGACAAACGAGTACACAGTCTCCCTGATGATAAGTGTATGCTGTGACCCATAGAAATGCAGATGAGTTGTCACCCCTGGGTAATAATAAGATGGAAAGCGTAATTTCCAATAAAAAGATTCTCTAGTTCTCTATACTCACTATACTAAAACAGAAGCATTATACTACTATTTTCCGCTGTTATTCTTTGAATCCTTCCTCGCCCAAGCGACCTATTCTTGCTACAATCGTATAGCTGCAACATGACACCACTTAAAAATTCTATTATAAGCTGTTGTGTAAGATTCTGTTATAAGCTTATAAGGAATTACATAAGAGATGATAATTTAACTTTTTTCTTTTACTGAGGTAATGTTCTGTGTTGCAGCAATTCCAAGTGATGCCAACTCCCAGCAACAATCAGTACTACAAGCCGCACAGCTTCTGCGCTGATCTCAATCTTGATGGAAACAAATACACAGGCTATGGTGAGTAAATACATTGTAAATATATTTTAACTGTATACATTTAAACTTCTTTTTTCTTTATTCTTATTGTATAAGTCCAAGGTTGAAATTGAGCCCCTCCCGTTGCAAGGAGGATTAACTGTCACACTCAGAAGTTGGATTGACGATCGTAGTAAGTCGCAATACAAACCTATGACGCTACTTTATACATTATGTGAATATAGTCTAAACTTTATACACCAAGTGTTTTTTTTTTGTAGTATAGGGTGACAAAGTCCACCTGATGGTTAGTGTTTGTTGTGAATTTAGCACAGAGAGTGGTGACGATGAACAAAATCCATTGGGCTATTCATAGTTTCCTCCTCTATAAGGCGGCAGGACCTGACGGCATACAGTGTGGGGGGTAAAGCCGTAATAGTCAGACTTGTTGCCATAATGAGAGCATGTCTGGCTCTTAAATATTTTCCTAGGGGATGGAGGGATGTGAAAGTCACGTTCATACCCAAACCAGGTAAGAGTGACTATACAGAGCCTAAATACTACAGACCCATTAGCCTCACATCCTTTCTCCTAAAGACGATGGAGAGTATGTTTGAACGGGAGTTGAGAGCGTCGGCTCTAATTAACTTACCGTTACACGGAAAACAACACGCCTATAGCTTAAGTAAATCGACAGAATCGGCACTTCACCACGTAATGACAAAGATTGAAGAGGCCATCCAAAACAAAGTGTGGGCGGCGCTGTCGTCGCGCCGCAAGCGAAACACCGAAGCCTAAATAAATCACGCTGTCAAAATTCCGAATCATAAACAGTATATATCCCTTTCGCTCTGACAGCGCGCGACATGTTATACTCCCGTTCGCTCGGGACCGTAATGGCGGGAAAATTTGCAAATTAGCAAATTTTTTGCTATATTGCAAATTTTGCTATATTTTCACTTTGAGACAATATTTATGGATAAAACTTACAGGATTTCTTGTTGAATGTATAAACTATCGAATAAAATTATTTTTGGTTGCTAGAAATTGTAATAAAATACATAAATTACCCTATATAGCATAGTAGTACCATATACTTCAATTTTAGTGACAAAATTACTACTAATTTGAATTCTAAACTTTGTTTTTTGGAGAAATTTATATGAAAATGTTTGGAAATATGTATATTTTTATGTTTTATATGTTTCCATTCGTTACTCATACCAAAATATTGAAATATAAAAAAAACTATAATAATATTTTATCTGTGTGACATTTAGAACAATATTTCAAAAATAATTATGTGTGAATTTGAAATAAATACAACGTCAAGTTATTTGAAATATATAAGAAAACTATTTTTACTTACATTTTACACTAAAAATAAATGAGAATATGAAAAATAACGCATTTATGACCCAGCCGCCATAATGGGCCTTCCAGATTTTGAAGCTCTTTTGGCAATTTACTTTTCACTTTTTATACCACAAATTATATATTTTCGTGTTCACTATATTACAAGGAATATAAAAAAAGAATAATACTTTCGTTTTTAGTCCAGACACAATTATAAAATTCTATAAAAAAAGATGGAGCACATTCATCAAAACGACACGTGGAACGCCGAAAGTTTAGAGTGATTTCTTTTTTTTTTTTCTAAGAAACATTGCCAGGTTATGGTTTAAAATAAAAGAGCATATCTTTGTCTTTGATACTATTATCTATTGCATATTGTCTTTGGTTTTGTTTTAAAGGAAAAAGTAGTTTTTTCATAAGGCAGTACTTCTGATATTATCTGATCTAATTAGCCCCGTACTAGAGCGGGCGTAAGGTAGGTATTGTATGATCTGATTAGATTGTTAGCCGAGCGAAAGGGATATAGAACATCTCCGGATCACACGGAGCGTTGGCCGCTCCCCGGCCACAACACCTTGCCCGGCGGGAGATCTCCCCTTTTCCTTCCACGGCCACAGTGGGTCGGCGCCGAAAGTTAAAACAATACATATAGAAGGATAGATAGGATATATATATATATATATATATATATATATATATATGAAATAATTATTTCTTTAAATAAGGTTAAATAGATAAATGTGTGTGGTGGGTTTGGCGTTTCGGTTTTAACGACCAAACTGCTGGTTCATTAATTAATTCATATTAAATAATTTTATGCGGTGCGGCTATTAATTTAAATAGAGTAGTGGACTGTATATGAGCGCGGTGTGAGCGGTGAATGGAATTTAATTTATTCGTGATACTGCAAATGCCCTAAATTCGGGATATAGGAAGGACGTGAAGGAATGCATGTGCCCACCCACCTGGACTTCCGCTGATCTGCCTCGTGTCTCGATGGCTGCCGGCTTTCTTCACATTTATCAACTTCACAGATAATCTTCGCAGATAGTCACGAAATATAGCGTTATTGCAAATGTCTATACTTTTTACTATGTGCTTGTATAATTCAATATCCAAATTACACAAGGGCGGGAGCGATGATGCGAGATATAAGCGATGCGGTTGGTTGCGTGTTTTCTCAACTTGTGTGAGCCCGTTAACACGAATGCACATGCTGGGCATAAAAGGTGGTAGGTAGGAAACCGAAAATGGGCTTTGCAGTAATCTTATTGGATAATAATCAACGAATCCCTTATAAGCGTTAAGCGATAGTGCAAAGTGGCGCGAACAGTGTGAGTCGCCACATCACCCCTCCAGAGACCGTGTCTACGGGCGATAATAATCTGGGAAACGTACTCTGCGCCCAGAACGAGTTGTTTTGCACTCTGTTATCGGCATTGGGTTGCTATTTGGAAGTGGAGAAGGTATGGGATCAGGAGTGGGTTTAAGTGACGGAGAAGGAGTTGGAGTGGGGTCATTGGAGTTGGACAGTACGTAGGCTGGTTTCAGTCAGTCTACCGATACTGTCACGACTTTTGCCCTTTACTCTAATTTTAAATGTTTTTGCATTCCTCTCAACCACTTCATGAGGGCCAGTATACGCCGGTTGTAACGCACCTCTCAAACTATCTTCTCGAAGGAAAATGAGCGAGCAAGATGGAAGATCTAGATTTTGTTTTTGGTGTGGTGAGAAGTTGGGACTGGAGTAAATTGTTGGCAAATGATCTGATACGGGCTGAAATGTCTGTTATATCAGTCGTGCATTTGTCAATTTTGTGGCCAAAAAATTCACCAGGGAGTCGCAATGGTTCGCCGTATACTAACTCGGCTGAGGAAGATTGAAGATCTTCTTTGAAAGAACTTCTTATGCCGAGAAGCACAAGTGGTAAAGCTTCAGTCCAGCTGCTATGCTGTTTTCAATTGCCGATGAAATCTTTCGACGAGACCATTGCATTACGGGTGATAGCTGGTAGTCTTGCGATGCTTAAAACAAATAAATCTTGATAGCTGCGCGAATAGCGATGATTCAAATTGTCTACCGCGGTAACAATTCGGTAGGACAACCGAATTGTGCTATCCATCCCGGAAAAACGCTTTAGTCACTGATTCCTCGGTGATATCTGTCAGTGGTACAGCTTCGGCCCATCGCGTGAAGCGATCGACAGCTGTGGCCGTGGAAGGAAAAGGGGAGGTCTCCCGCCGGGCAAGGTGTTCTGCCCGGGGAGCGGCCAATGCTCCGTGTGATAGTTCGGAGATGTTCTATATATTATACTGTTTATTCGCTTGCGGCGCGACGACGGCGCCGCCACATCACCCCCCTGCTCAGACTGGAGGTCGATAGTGCAGCCTCGTTGCCGACAAATGTGCAAGTGCCAGTGGATTGCCTTGTAGTCTGCGGTGAGTCGAGAAGAAGGCAAGTAATCTGCGAGAGTGTCGTGAAACAGAGGCGAGTAGTAAGGCTCAGAGCCGTGCCGAACACTTTATAGCGCAGAGAGTAGCTTGAAGGAACATTATTATTCCAGTGCTGCGATGAACCTTGTGAAGCTAGATGGCTTGCAGGATATGAATACTGCCGACGATATCTGCTCGGGAGCGAATGGGTGGGGTATTCTATGATGATGATGAAGCTTGAAGTTTCCGAAGGTTGTTGGTTGCGTGTTCAAATCACGTCGGGCTCACCACTGTGGCCGTGGAAGGAAAAGGGGAGATCTCCCGCTGGGCAAGGTGTTGTGCCCGAGGAGCGGCCAACGCTCCGTGTGATAGTTCGGAGATGTTCTATATATACTGTTTATGCTTAGGAATTTTGACAGCGTGATTTAGGCTTCGGTGTGTTTCGCTTGCGGCGCGACGCCAGCGTCGCCACAAAAGTAATATGTCTAGGCTCCTTCATAGACATAGAAGGTGCTATTGACTGAACAAATTTCTCCAGCATAAAAGGTGCACTAAGTAGACATAAAGTTGAACCAGCGCTGATTGACTGGATACTAAACATGCTCAGTACACGAACAATAAAGATTGCTGGTGAATCTCAAACAATTCAGATCATGAAAGGATGCCTGCGGGTGGGGTTCTTTCACCTCTCCTGTGGAATATGGTCATTAATGAACTCTTCGGAAAATAAAATACTAATCATTTCTACACAGTAGGTTATGCAGATGATTTGAAAATACTCATCTTTGGAAAGACAGCAAGCATGGTGTGCGACCTGACCCAAGCGGCTCTCCGTATAGTGGAGAGATGGTGCAGGGAATATGATCTAACAGTTAATCCAAACAAAACGGTTCTAGTAATGTTTACACATAAACGAATGCTGAATAACTATCATCTCTCAAGTCTTTTCAGCACAAAACTCCAGCTAACCTCTGAGATAAAATACTTAGGTCTTACCATGGACACTAAACATACCTTATTTCACCTCTCCTGTGGAATATGGTCATTAATGAACTCATCGGAAAATTAAATACTAATAATTTCTACACAGTCGGTTATGCAGATGCTATGAAAATGTCTCTGGAAAGACAGCAAGCATGGTGTGCGACCTTAACCAAGCGGCTCTCCATATAGTGGAGAGATGGTGCAGGGAGTATGACCTAACGGTTAATCCAAACAAAACGGTTCTAGTAATATTTACACAAAAACGAATGCTGAATAACTATCATCTCTCAAGTCTTTTCAGAATAAAACTCCAGCTATCCTCTGAGATAAAATATTTAGGTCTTACCATGGACAGTAAACAAACCTTATTTCACCTCTACTGTGGAATATGGTCATTAATGAAATCATCGGAAAATTAAATACTAATAATTTCTACACAGTCGGTTATACAGATGATTTGAAAATATTGGTCTCTGGAAAGACAGCAAGCATGGTGTGCGACCTGAACTAAACGGCTCTCCGTATAGTGGAGAGATGGTGCAGGGAATATGACCTAACAGTTAATCCAAACAAAACAGTTCTAGTAATGTCCACGCAAATACGAATGCTGAATAACTATTATCTCCCAAGTCTTTTCAACACAAAACTCCAGCTAACCTCTGAGGTAAAATAGTTAGGTCTTACCTTGGACAGTAAACTTAACTGAAATAAACACATAGAAAACAAAATCAACAAAGCTAGTATAACTTTCTGGCAATGCAGAAACATGATTTTCAAACAATGGGTTTTGACGCTAAAAATTATACTGTGGCTGTACAAAATTGTAATTCAGTCCATGATCACATACTCTGGTATGGTGAACCAAAACTAATGAAGCCACCACTATAAAAAAGCTTCAACATTACCAGAGATTGGCATGTATGGCTGCCATGGGCTGCATAAGAACTACACCAACGGCAACTTTAGAGGCTATACTGGGGCTAACCCCGCTTCATCTACATATACAACAAGAAGCAACTTTAGCTACCATTAGACTCTAGGTCTAGCAAGTAAAATTTCGGGACGGAAGGTAAAAATAATCGGGAATTTGGTCTTCACATCGGGACAGCTACAATGGCTACAAAATACAGGTTTTTTGTAGCCTTTTTGTGCTTTATAATTATTATTCGGGTCTGATCTCATGAACGAATAACTTTTCATCCAAACATCGTCGTAAAAACGGCATTTCTTTGTCTATGTTTTTTCGTTTTAGGCAAATCAAAACGATTTTGAACTATTTTTTTTTGCAGTCTGAATTTTTCAAATTACTCATTTTAATATATTTTTTATAGGAGAGGGGGCACACGAGCATACGGCTCACCTGATGGAAAGTGATTACCGCGGCCCATGAATACTGCAGCACCAGGGGAATTGCAGATGCGTTGCCGGCCTTTTAAAAAGAAGTAGGATCTTTTCTTGAGGTTCCTAAGTGGTATCGGCCCGGAAAAATCTCTGGTGTTAGTCGATTCCACAAGGAAGTTGTGCGAGGAAGGAAACTTCTTTTAAATCGCACGGTGGTGGACCGCCAGTCATCCAGATGGTATGGATGATATATTGCGAGTTTTGTCGCGATGTACGATGGTGAAATCGTGCGGCTGGAATTAGTCCGAACAATTCCTCAGAGCACTTCCCGTAGTAGATGCGATAAAATACGCAAAGAGATGCAACATTTCTTCGCAGTGCCAGTGAGTCAAGCCGATCGGAAAGAGCTCGCTCGCCGACGATTCGAACAGCTCTGCGCTGGATGCGATCAAATGGAAGGAGCTGGCTCTGGGGAGCCCCAGCCCAGATATGAGAACAGTATTCCATGTGCGGCCGAACCTGCGCCTTGTAAAGTTGCAGGCGGTTGGCCGGCATGAAATACTGTCCCGCTCTGCTGAGCACGCCAAGCTTTTTAGATGTCAATTTGGCCTTCTCTTCCAAGTGACCATGAAACTGCACGTCACTCGATATGTCGACGCCGAGGATTCCGATACTGGATGAGGCAACAAGGGGAGTGCTTTGAAACTGAGGAGATACGACGAAGGGGTTTTTTTAGCAGTAAACTTCTGTCTTCTGGGGATTAAACTAAACTAGATTTAGTCGCCCCCAGTTCGAGACTTTGTTCAACAAAGTTTTGGCTTCAGACACAAGTTTGTAGTTAAAAGACTTCTCCATCAGAATACTGACCGAGAGCATGGTGGTTCTACAAGCTCTGAGTTATAATGTGGCGAACTCGGGACTAATATATGAATGCCATCAACGATTAAATGAGGTATGTAAGCACAACGATGTGACTCTGCAATGGATTAAGGGACACAGTGGATCTAGAGGCAATGGTGTAGCAGATGAACTGGCCAGAAAGGGATCGGCTCTGGCTACTAAGGGCTGGAACCAATAAAACCAATCTCCTGTCCACGTTCATTCACTGGTACATAGAAACTTCAATAATTTACAAATTCAACTTTGGAAAAACTTAGTAGACTATAGACAAGCTAGGGAGGCCCTGCCTGAAATAAACAGTCGTCTAACCAAGGTTCTAATGAGACTGAACAAGCCACAGATCAGGATAGTAACAAGTGCTATCATAGGACATGCCTCTTTTAACAAACTTTTGTTTACCATAGGTGTTGCAGATAGCGCCTTGTGCAGGGCATGCATGGGGCATGAAACGGCGGCTCATGTGTTGCTGACAGAGGTCGCTTACGATTACGAATCAAAATGCAGATGCGTTGTCACCCGTGAGGACTAAGATGGATTGCCTCGTTTCCAGTAAAAAGGGTCTCCGGTTCTCTACACTCACCATACGAAACACAGCAGCAAAATCATGATGAAGCATGATGTAACCTTTATGCACCTAGTGTTAATATTTTGTAAACTTTGAACATCTAATGTATAAATGGTTTAAACTTTATACACCTACGGCCTTACTAATAAAGATTTACACACGACGTATACCAGAGTTATAACGTTAAGATTACCAATAAATGACATTTGACAGTTTAGTTCTATACATCTGTTATAACGAGTGTTTAAATTGTATGGGAAATTACGCAACCGTTATACAGTTCTCAACCTTTGTTTAAGACGTGTATAACCTCTATTTGACGTGTGGCGTTTTTGAAAATAATGGATTATTTACAATATTTCGATATTTTTGATGAAATCGACCGTGAGGAACCACCAAGAAAAAGAAAACTTTACAAAAAACGTTTCGATCCCTTTACTCTACAAGATAAAGAATTTCGAATGAAATATAGATTCGGTAAAGTATATATGAGAAAAATAGTTGACTTAGTTCAACGTGACATCGAACTACAAGCTAGTGGTGGCGGGCTGTCTGTAGAACTTCAGGTATGTACTGCTCTCAGAACGTGGGCTAGGCAAGAAGTTCAAGATGATGCAGCAGACATTCATGGACTTAGCCAACAGTCCATCACGAATATATGCCGAAGAGTAGCTCTTGCTTTGGCAAGTAAAGCGGCGGAATTTATACGCATGCCTAGTACTTTAGAAGAGCAAGAACAAGTGGTTTCTGGATTTAGAAACATTTGTGGCTTTAAGCAAGCAATTGGTGCTATTGATTGCACTCACATAAAAATTAAAAAAGTCGGAGGAGATAGTGCTCAATATTATATAAACAGAAAGGGGTTTTCATCCTTAAATGTCCAAGTAGTTTGTGATGCCCAATTAAAGATAAGGGACATAGTGGCACACTGGAGGAGCAGCACACATGATGCAAGAATATTTAGAGAAAGCCGAATCCGACAACGATTTGAAAATGGGGAATTTCATGCTCGTTTACTAGGAGATTCTGGCTACGGTTTAACAAATTATTTGTTTACACCAGTCCAGAATCCTCGTATCGCTAAGGAGGAATCTTACAATAAATCACATATATTGACAAGAAATACAATTGAAAGGTGTTTCGGAGTTTGGAAACAGAGGTTCCGATGTTTATTACTTGGATTTAATGTGTCACTGGAAAATGCAAAATTATACATTGTTGCGCTTGCAATATTACACAATATTGCCATTGAAATGAATGAAGGCATTGATTTTCTTGAACCAGTCATATCTGAAGATAATGGTGACCAACAAATGCTAAGGGAAGGTCTCGATAGCCGATCTGGTCAAGAAACAAGGAGATTATTCATTGAAACACACTTTTAGTTACAAAAATGTTTTGTTAATAAATAAAATCAATTTATTTCAGACAGAGTCCGTATAAGTGACATACATTATAGTAAATTTAATTTAATCTTATTCAATTTAACCTAATTTGATTGTTTAACATAAAAAACTATTAATTTAACATAAAAAAAGGTAAAAGATATTTTATTGTGGCAATTTTGTTTTTAAAAGTAAAATTTCTAATTTAAGTTTTTCAACACGAAGCTGCGTTTCTTCTTTTTCCAATAATATTTTTTGGAATTTTAAATTATGTTCCTCTTTAATAAAACTATGAGCTTCCATCATATTTTTCATTTTTATATCATGTTCTTCCTTTATGCAACTGACAAGAACATGATTGCGCTCTCTGGTTAAGTCTCTATCCTGTAATAAACATGTTATTATTAATCACAAATCACTAATCCCATAATTTAGTTATACTTAAATTAAACTACTTATTAAAATTAATTTAAATTTTACCTCACGTTTGGTTGTGTGTATATTATCATTCATACGATTGAATGATAATTTCCGTTTCGTTCTATCTTTTTCATTTTGCATCTTGAAAGGTAGTGGTGTAATATTCTGGAATATTAACAAAAGTCATTCAGAATTTTGTGCAATATTTTATATTTATATTTATACTTAACATAAGTCCACAGATATGTTATGCCTACTCAAAGCACATGTTACTTTCTTTTGTTTCTCAGTAAGTGAGTGTATATTCTTTTTTAAATTTAATTTCTTAAACTACAACTTGCATACAATAAATATGAAACAAAATTCATAAAATGTAGTATTTTACTAACCTTTTCATCACTTTCTGCCAAGCAATGATCTTACTTTTATTAGTATTTGTATCAGTGTTTTTATTTTCTATGACGGATACAAACTCCTTCATACAACTTTTTAATAAACTCTGAAAGATAATATACAAAATTAGATTACAAATTGTGACCATATAAACAGCAGTATTTAAGAAACACTATATAGTTTTAAATGTTTATTCTAGTAAATTATCTTACCTTTTCTAATGCATCCCAATTTGCAGACCGTTTTCTTTTGACAAAGTTTAAATTATTATTAGCCATTATTACAGAATTTGCGTTGTTTTTAACAATATAGTAGCTATTAACGAATTATTAAACCCAAACAACAAAATTGACGAATGACGATTGAATTGGAAATTGTCTGAAAGGTACGTTCATAAACTTATGAGGATAATAAATATGGCTTTGTCAAAATAATGTTCAGTTTTTATCGTCTAAAAACATTAGATTATTTCTAAATTCAATTAAACAATGTTTTGGGCTAAATTTATGTGTCATTAACTACAAAAAGAGAATTTATAAGCTATTTATGTGTTTTCAAAATGTCTCTACAATTTTACAATTGAGTTTCAAAACGTTTTTGATGAATGTTGCCAATGGTTTTTGTTTTAGCGAGTTTATAACTATACAACGGTTATACACCCGTTATTGGTAAAGAGCGTGTGTAACTCTTACCCAAAGCTTATACAATGTATAAGTACACACTTGTTAAACAGATGTTTTAGATATTTTTATTGGTAAGACTGCTAGTGTAAATAATTACGCTTAGTGAATTAAAATGAAGGTAATATAAAGTACAAGATGGATTTAATATTTATTTTTTATTGAAGAATGAGATTATATATTATAAAAACGAATTGCTGTCCGTTTGTCTGTCTGCTAAAACTCGTAACTCCGTCCGACTGATTCTGGTGAATTTATTTTTGTGTTTGTGTGGTAAATAACAAGATATTAAATATTATATAGAGAATATACTATACTACTACTATATCCAGGAATAACCCCCCGCGAAGCCAGGGCGGATCTCCAGTTAGTAATAAAAATTAATAATTAAGGTTAATAATGTCAGTAATAAAAATTAACATTAATAAGACTTGTTTCACAATCTGATATAGAGGTGTGGATAACCCACAACACTATATACTTACATCTCTATGCATAGGTGAGGTACCATTTTGTAAATTCAATTTCAGGCGACAACAAGTTGATGGCGCGCAATGCAGCCGCAGAGCAAGCTATTCGCGATCTCATCATCAAGAGGATGAACAAAGCTCTTAATACCGAAGGTGACTATAATGCCAATCTTGATATGCCTTGTCTACTCAACTTTAGTTGTTAACGCATTCCTTTTACAGAACTTTCTATGTGGCTTCCTTTCCACCTAGATATTTTAACTTTTGATAGATCTTAAAGTTAATAATGTCCTTCAGACTGGATCTCGGTCGTGACGACCAGTCTCAACGGAGACTAGCCATTTGTGCAGCACAGGATTATGGTGGATGGTGTGTGCACAAGCACAGGGGCACTTTATTCTCTGAATTTTATTTCATAGGATGGCAATTTGATATGACTGAAGGGAGAGCAGGCACAGGACCAACTTATTTACGTGGCTTCCGAGACGGGGGGGGGGGGGGTACTGAGAATTTCTTACAGAAAAACTTAACTGATTTTTAGCCTGACCTGGGATTCGAACCCGGGATATTATGATCAGCATCCCTGGCTCTCATAGTCTCATGGGATTGCAATCTGATACAACTGGAGAGACAGCAGTCACAGGACCAATTGCTTTTCGTGGTTGCTGAGTCATGTGGTTCTGTGAATTTCTTGAAATAAAACATCAAAAGATTTTTGGCCTGATTTGGGATTCAAACCCAGGGATTTATGACCAAGATCCACTTTCATAGTCTGATGGGATGGCAATATGATATGACTGGAGAGAGAGCAAGCACTGGACCACCTGCATTACGTGCCTTCCGAGACACAGGATTATGAATTTCTTGACAGAAATACTCAACTCATAAATGTCCCGGGATTAGAACTCGGGACTTCATGACCAGTTTAAAAACACTAGACCAACGAGACAATCTATCAACTATAATACTTTGAAGTGCACAGAAATAAATCTATTGTAGTTGTACCACTAAAAGGGGAAGACAATGGTTTCGGAGATACAGTTTTTACAACTAATTTAGAAGCTAGGGTTGCATTTATTTGTTAAAATATTTGTGGTAAATAAAGAAATTTATTTATATGTATACTTAACATTTTGATTAAAAGA
Organism: Parnassius apollo; assembly: GCA_907164705.1. NCBI lineage: Eukaryota > Metazoa > Arthropoda > Insecta > Lepidoptera > Papilionidae > Parnassius > Parnassius apollo. The sequence continues at coordinate 7,414,676 of CAJQZP010001427.1, read as the reverse complement.
ACATATACATTACTTTTTAAATGGTAGAGCCATGCTCTGCTATATTATGGTTGTAGTATGAATTGGTCGGCTCGACCGGGGTATTGATTAATTTGTAATTATTGTATTGGATCTCAAGGTGAAGAAATGGAGGAAGAAACTCTTCCAATGATCCAACTCGCATCGTTTGCGCTGCACAAGCTGTTTTGCGAGTGGGAGGTGGAGGGATTCAAGGTGCCGCAGCTTAGACCTGTAACTACATCTGTGAGTACTTATTCATTCTGGATAAAACCTGGCTTAAAATACTGCTCCTTGTTCTAGGCTTCATAGGTTCTATGTTTATGTGGGACTTATAATAAATAAAATGTACCAACTGTGTTACTTACCGTATACTTAAATTTCATTTATTTATACTTTCCACCTATAACTTCATTCATAATTTTTTTATTTAAAAACATATTTTTGGATAAAGTTGGTCATGAGTATCTTACTGCACTTTGGACTCTGCTTACTCCCTCGGATATTACAGGTATGTTAAAATATGTAAAAAATTAAATAATAAATAATAAAAAAAACTTTCATTAAAAATTGAATAAAAACTAAATTTACGGATTTTATCGCGTTTATTTCACTACTTTTACTTATTTTTAATTCCCGACGTTTCGGGTGCTTTACAGCAACCATGGTCGACGGGGGGACTGAGATGTTTGACGTCCCAATGTCATAGTTAGTCCGGCTACCTTCAGTTTTTGAATATTAATTTTTTGTTTTTATTTTTTTTTTTATTTTTTTGTTTTTATTTTTAACAAAATTAAACCCAAACCTAAGCATACCACTGCAAGACTTCATGATACTATAAGCTCGTTTTGCGTAAATCGGACCAAAAATTAATATTCAAAAACTGAAGGTAGCCGGACTAACTATGACATTGGGACGTCAAACATCTCAGTCCCCCCCCGTGACCATGGTTGCTGTATAGCACCCGAAACGTCGGGAATTAAAAATAAGTAAAAGTAGTGAAATAAACGCGATAAAATCCGTAAATTTAGTTTTTATTCAATGTGTAGTGTTCGCGTAAATTTAAGAAATCATTATTTCATTAAAAATTCCACTTTTCAATGACAATAACACTGTGTGACCATGTGTGTAAGAAATAAGTTGACTTTATAGTTCATAAAAGATAGCTTGATTGATAAAGTATGACATTGACAGGTACTGTCTGTACTACTAAGAAATTCAGGACTTCATAGGCGTGATTTTTACTGACAGCTGTCGCAGAGATCAAGCTATCTTATATGAACTATAGTTACAATTAGCGACATTTGATAATCGTAAAAATATTCATTTCTTAAAGAAATTGGAAACCTGCATGTCTGAGAATAAGAAAGAAAATATTTCAAAGACATTTGAAGGTCGAAAACATGCATAGGGGTGCGTGGAGGACATTTCTTTGCCGTAAAATCCTCTCAGAAATGAAAGGCTTGTGCTCAGCTGTGGGACTTATATAGGTTGTTTTCTCGTGCACTTAACCCCTCAATCCCAACAAAAAGCCCATGCAGTAGCATGCGCCCGACAAATACTGAGCGGTCGCATGCGCCGCACCCACCCGCAGCGCTTAAAACCATTAAAACTTTTATTTAGAGACTATGTAAAAAGATAAATTTTATTCGCACAAATACTTTCATTACAATTTCATAATAAAATACTAGAAAAATCCAAAAATCAACACAATAACATTCACGCGAAAGTGGCGTACGAAATGAACGTAGATTATAAATAAATATCCATAGGCTAACTTAACTTTTTGTTGCACTAGAGGATAGAAAATTTTATATTTAATGATTTCTTATATTTACGTGAACACTACACATTGAAATAATACTAGTTTTTACGGAATTTATCGCGTATATTTAACTTTTTTAAATACCCGACGTTTCGAGAGCTTTACAGCACCCATGGTCGCGGGAAGGAATGAGATGTTCAATTTCCAGATGTCATAGTTAACCGCGGTTACCATAGATTAAAATTTAACTTTTGTTCCGATCTACACAGTATGAACTTATGGTATCATGAAGTCTTGCAGTTGTATGCTTGGGTTGGGATTTAATTTTATTTATTATAGGATCTCAAGCAGATGGTAGCACCCAGCCATCTTCTCTATTGAAATTAGGATGTTTTTTGATTTCAATAGCCTCGCGAATCATCCTTGGAAGGAATCGGTGTTCTTTAGCGAGGATTTGTGGTCTATCAAATCTGATGTAGTGACGGGGGCGATCCTGTACGTGTAGACTGCAGACTTCCCGGAGCGTCGATTCTTCACATCAGCTATATGTTCTTTAACGCGGGTTTTAATTGATCTTTTAGTTTGTCCTATGTAGGAGAGACCACATTCACAATAAAGCTTGTACACTCCTGCATCTTGCAGAGGGACGTTACACTTGACTGATGGTAAAAACTGACCAATCTTCTTCGGCGGCTTGAAGTATGTTTTGATGGAAGCGCGCTTCAAGATGTAGCCAATCTTGTCAGTGACTCCTCTAACATATGGCAGTACAGCAGGTACACGCTCGACTGTGGCCGGCTTCACTCGTTCTCTGTGACGTAGGCGCGGGACCCGAAGCTTGTTGTCATGCAAAACTTGCTTGACGTTTTGGAGCTCTGCAGCCAGGTGTTTACTGTCACAGAGCCCTCGTGCTCTCTGAAACAAAGATTTACCCACGGTAGCTAACTGTGAAGGATGGTGGTGAGAATCACCGTTTAAATATCTATCTGTATGGGTCTTTTTTCTATACACAGTATGGCTCAAGGTGTTATCAGGATTCCGAATTTTATATTGATTCTATAATGCCAAAATTCTTCTTAGAGAAGTAGTCTCTAAATATAAGTTTTAATGGTTTAAAGTGCTGTGGGTGTGCGCCGTCGAATCCGACCGCTTGGGATTCGACTGCTTGGGGACTGAGAGGTTAAGAAATGATCATGTTGTGTTGTTGCGTGGTGCAGGTGTCGGAGTCGGAGGGCGGGTCGGAGGCGGGGGCGGGCGCAGCGCGCGCCAAGACGGCCAAGAAGGAGAAGCAGCTGCCGGCGGACGCGGCGCAAATGCACCCATGCATGCTGCTCACCTACATGCGGCCCGCGCTCGCCTATCGCGAGCTGGCGGCGCGCGGCGACCGCCCGCAGAACATGCAGTACACCATCGGCCTGGATGTGGACGGGGTCACATACGTCGGCACCGGTAACCTTACTTTTACATATAGAATTAGGCTTAACAAACGAGCACATAGCGTGTGCACAAGTGTATGTGCGCGTGTGCGTGGCGCAGCGCTTAGAGTCAACATCAAATCAACGATTAGAGTCTCCGCAGCTGAAAGGTTATAGGACAGCTCCTTCAACAAATATATATATATATATATATATATATATATATATATATATATATATATATATTCCTATACCTTTAAACGAGCAATTCTTGTATATATATAATCGGAATCTCGGAAACGGCTCCAACGATTTTCATAAAATTTTGTGTGCAGGGAGTTTCGGGGGGCAATTAATCGATCTAGCTAGGAGTTATTTTTAGAAAATGTCTTTTTGTCCGTGTTTTTAGGCAATGAAAAACTGCTACAATATCGTTAGAATAAGAAGGTAAATTTTGACAGTTTATTAATGATTACAAATAGCTTAATTGGTATATTGGGCGGTCACAAAATCGTAATACCATGGTTCGAGCCCAGACTGACCGACCGACTTTTTTTAATTTTTTTTCAAGTTCCTTTCTTTTTTGAGAAAATCTATTTTTTCGAGCCCTTTTTTAGTATTTTTAACAACACGACAATTTAAATTAAACTAATTGCACTCATGAGTTTATATTCAAATAACCAGTTCAGTTTTTTCTATTATGTCGCTAAGATCAAAAAATATTATTCGTATTTCATCAGTATGTAATTTGTATCTAAATATAATTCCCAAAACACACGAATTAAAAAAAACCGAGCGAAAAATACCGAGCAAAGCTCGGTCAACCGGGTACTATATATACTAACCGTCATACTCCGTTGATTGCGGAGCTGTTTAATAAAATTGACGGCGCATTGGGCGCAATCCGTTTAAACGCAAATTTTTTGATTTTGGTATATCAAATACTATAATATGTATACATTTCTGAATTCTCCATGAAATTTCCTATAAACGAGTACATAAATTAAGTCCCAAAGTAATAAGTGTAAGTAAATATTGAGTAAAGAAAAAATAGTCATATTTCTCGATGAAACAAAGTTTTTTAATATTTCGATTTTATTTTCATTTAATTTTAAATATATTGTTTACAATATTTTATGCGCAAAATCATAGGCTACAATACAATTTTTTACCATAAAACGCATTAATAGTAAGCTTACAAGAACCAACAATCAACTTACACCGACGTAGAATGTAGTTCGGACCAGATGCGGCACTAATCCATTAGTCAATAAAATTAACACTAGTTTTTTTTTATTTCATTAATAATATATAGGTACTTACTTAAATTCATGAAGAAACAGAACCTCTCTTTTTCCTTACATGATTCAGTCATCTTTAAATAGATCTTGCTAAGTTTTACAAATGCACTATTATATTTTTATATACTAATTAGGTCGGCATGCCCATAAAGTAAGACATTGACAGGTACTGTCTGTACTACTAAGAAATTCAGGACTTCATAGGCGTGATTTTACTGATAGCTGTCGCAGAGATCAATATCTTTTATTAACTATAGGTTGAAACATCAACGTTACACGATTTGCAAAACTGAAACGTACGTAAAAAGTAAATCAAAAAAATTTTTTTTTAATTCTTTTTGATTTATGAACTTTGCAAAGTGCATACAGATAAAATGTACATTTAAAAAACCGATATAAGAAACATGTGTCTAAGGTGACCTTAAAAACCACAACCTGTTTATATTAGAATAAAAAAATAAAAATTTCAAATATTAAATATTAAAGTAAAAATATTTAAAAGCATATGTAAATAAAAACTTACTACTTTTCTGTTTTAATAAATTGTTTAAAATATTCCGAAGTCTTGTGTTAATATACATGGCATATCCAAATGCCACATCTAATTTTGGCATAAATCATGGAATGAGATTTGAATCAACCAAGCTCCGTTTGTCTGCTCGAGGGCGCTAGATTCTTTACGATTCTAACAATTCAACCGAATTTGAACGTGATGCAGTATGGCAAACTTTAGTTCCTGTTTTCGCCACCCGCAAAACAGAGAACTAGAATTCACTACTGCGGACGTCTCAGAAATGGACACTATTGCACCTATTGCGTATTTACATTGAAATTTTGAAGAAATTGCACTTTATCCTCATTTTGATGTACTAAAACTGTAAAGGATGAACAATTACATATATTTTAACACAAAACTGACAGTCAACACTAAAATTTTACGTACATTTCAAGTTAAAGTTCCACAAACCAGCATGTTAGTTTTAAGATAGCGGTTTGCTTCATACAAATTAAAAACAATTTTACACTTACTTAATGAGATAAAACACAAAATGAGATTACAAATAAGGAGGTTAACATAATGATTTCTTCCCCCCCCCCCCCGTGACCATGGGTGCTGGAAAGCGCCCGAAACGTCGGGAATTAAAAATAAAAAGTAAAAATAACGCGATAAAATCAGTAAAAGTAGTTTTAATCAAATAAGGAGGTTGCTTATCCAGACATTGTTTTAACACAATTCACCACACAATTAATATAAATTAGTACAAAATAATTGGTAACAACTTTGTTGTTAGCGCGCGTTAATCACACTGATGGCTGACTCAAGGGATGGACGAATTATCGGATTGTATATATAAAAAATCTTACTAAAGTGTATAAGCTGTGGGGTTTTTATGGTAACCTTTTTTATCCTGTACACATCGACATATGGTAGAATGAGTTAGACATAGTGCGTAATGCTTTATTTCGACATTAAAAGAGCGGGTAAAAAATGTCCCAACACTTGGACGCCCGCAGTCAACGGAGATATTTTCGTGTCCAAGTATTAGACATCCGCAGTTGAGAGGATAAGAGCACTTATTACTATCCTAATCTGTTGACTTGTTCAATCTCATTAAAACCTTCCTCATACAACTATTTATTTCTGGCAGGGCCTCCTTAGCTTACCTACAGTCCACTAGATTTTTCCAAAGCTGAGCACATTGATTTTAAAGTTTTTACATACCAGTCAATGAACATTATCGAAAGCGCTTGATATGATCAGTTCTAACCCTATAACAGCCACAGTCAATTCTATTCTGACCAGTTCATCTGCTGCGTCATTCCATCACTCCTGGATCTACTATATCCCTTGATCGATTGCAGTCACATTATTGTGTTTAGATACCTCATTTAGTCACTGTGACATTCATATATTTGTCCTGAGTCCGCCACATTACAACTCAGAGCATTTATTACCGCCAACGTCAGTCAGTAAGTATTCTGATGAAGAAGTCTTACCTTCCCGTGCATGTTCTATTGCTATGCACCACACTGAACTATTGCCGAACATTCTTTGATATAGTCAGACAGTGTTAATGTCGGGGGGAATCGATCAGCAACGACTCACCTGCAGACGAGCTGGAACCGCCCCTTGACACTGCGTTCATTTGATACACACACGGGATACCGAGGTTACACGCTCTGCTTTGCTGTACACAATAGGATAAATAGGATAACATCACGTTCACATTCTTTGACAAGCTAATTCAGAACATACAGTATACCATTGGGTACTAGTTCGAGTACTAGTTACTGCCTACTAATGCAGCAACAGCATATACTGGATAGTAGTAACATATTTGATTGATAAAGAAACAGATTTGAAACAGCAGCACTTCTCATTGCCACCTATTATTAATAATGACGTCGCGTGTCCTATGTTTGTACATAGCAAAAATTGTGAAAGAGAAAATGGTAAGTAGGTAAATTACCTGTCGTTTCAGATTATAATTTTCGTGATTTCAATTTTTTCATAGAAGAGTGGGCAAACGATCATGCGGCTCACCTGATGTTAAGTGACTACCGCCGCTCATGATCAATCGCAACACCAGGGGAATTGCAGGTGCGTTGCCGGCCCTTTAGAAAGGAGTTAGCTCTTTTCTTGAAGGTTCCCACGTCGTATCGGTCCGGAAAAATCGCCGGTGGCAAACCATTCCACAGAGAGGTCGTACGCGGAAGAAAACTCCTTGTGAGACACAGTGATGGACCGCCAAGCATCCAGATAGTGTGGATGGTATCGGGACGTTTGCCGCTTAGTGCGTTCACGAAATTTGGCGGCTAGGATTAATCCGAACAATTCCTCAGAGCACTCCCTGTGCGAAAGAAAATGCAAAGAGATGCAACATCTCTTCGCAGCGCCAGTGAATCGAGTCGATTGGAAAGCACTCGGTCGTCGACGATTCGAATCGCTCTGCGCTGGATGAGGTCAAGTAGAAGGAGCTGGTACTGGGGAGCTCCAGCCCAGAGATAGGAACAGTATTCCATGTGCGGCCGAACCTGCGCCTTGTAAAGTTGCAGGCGGTGTGCCGGCATGAAATACTGTCCCGCTCTGCTGAGCACGCCAAGCTTTTTAGAGGCCAATTTGGCCTTCTCTTCCAAGTGACCACGAAACTGCACGTCACTCGATATGTCGACGCCAAGGATTCCGATACTGGTTGAGGAAACAAGGGGAGTGCCTTGAAACTGAGGAAATACGACAAAGTGGTTCTTTTTAGCGGTTAACGCGCAAACTTGTGTCTTCTGAGGGTTAAACTGGACTGGATTTAGTCGCCCCCAATCCGAGATTCTGTTCAGCAAAGAAACCAGCTTTGTTTCTGTTCAGCAGACTCGACTTCACAGTTGAGTCTGCTGAACAGAAACAAAGCTGGTGATCCAATTGCATAATATCTCGGGAAACCCATAGGAAGGGAGCTTCGAAATAAGCGCTTTGTGCCAAACCCGATCGAAGACCATCGCAGTGTCCAAACTAACGTCCAATGCCTCCCCCTTGGACTCTACTGCCTCCGCCCTTTCCTTCATACTTTTACGGGCTTAGGATCGTCCAATATACTGTAGTTGAATAGAATAACACGTTAGATTTTATCTTGCATTATAATGAATTAATAAACAGTTTGTAATAACAATTTTTATGCTATCTTATACTGCAACATTTCGGCGTGTTTAAAAGATGGAAATCAACTTATATTTACAAACTGCACTGAATGATATTTACAAAATTATTCTACATTATTGTTATTTACAAATAAAAATTACCTTTTTTAGCGATATGGCAGTAATTGTTCAAAATGCCTACAATTCCCTTCTAAACACAAAACTGGCCAGTCTTGGTAAATTGTTTGTTAAACTGAGAAGTGTGTCTCTATCACTTTTTATCTCATTAAATACGTCTAATATACGCTGCTTTAAACTACTAACACTTTGTGCTTCTTCCGTGTACACCAATCATTTTAGTTCGGCCCACAAATAAGTCTAGAGGTGTTAGGTCTTGTGATCTCGCCGGCCAGTTCACAGGTCAACCGTGACCTATCACCGAATTGGCTAGTCAATGTTGGATACTCGACATTAGAGTATTGATAGATGTTTACCTTGGCTAGCCACAGGTAAATGAAATGAGAGTTGAAAGCGCTGGCTGTTTTGTTCTTGAGTCTCTGACCGTGCGAAACGACATTGACAAAGATGTTATTGTTTTATTGCTGTTCGTAAAGTAGGAGGGTGGATATGATGTGAATCAAAATGTTTGTTTTTATATTTTGTAAAATATTAGTGCCATAGGCTTCTGCTTCGTTCACCTGTTACACCCAATTTTTTCCCAGAAGGTAAAAATAGTCATCCAGTATGTATTTATATTAAAATCAGTCAGATACAAACAGTACACACAAATAGATTTTTCTTCAATATTGTGCAAATAAAATACGAAGAAACTTTCACCAACCTATTATATTCTAATTTAAACATTTTAATTCCAGCATCAAACAAGAAGGAAGCCCGCAAAGCTGCGGCGAAAGCAGCCTGCCAGGCGATATTTGGCGTGACGTTCGAACAGCCGCAAGTCAATGCATAGGTCTAACTCAGACAGGAAATGCTAACCTTACGAATGTCTACCTAGAGACAGTTTAGTGTACGGGCTGGAAAGTGAATACTAGAATAAGTTGGAAGTAATTTTAGTCTGAGGAAATGTTAGAAGTAGGACTAGCTTGTTTTCTATAATAATATCTGAAAGTTTTGTAGCATTTAAGTAATGGAAATTGACACATTTCAGTAACATTTTTGTGTAATTTGTATTGAACACACCATGTTATTAGATAAATATAGCTTGTATTTTCACAGGTTTCATATTTATTAATCGAGATGGCTTTGCTAGTAAGAAAGAAATCAAGACTCCGATCAGACTTTAATTTTTTGTCCTTTCTCATTCCGTCTCGCAGAAATTATGTTGTAAATTGTTAATAATCCTTACAGGTTAATCTTGATTTGAAGTAGAACAAAAGTTAAAAAATATGCTGATTGGATGTAATTTTATATTATGTTTCCATCCATTACAGCCCATAAAAATCCACTGCTGAACATAGGCCTCCCTCATAGATCTGCTGCCCAACTCCTGTTTCCAGAGGGAAATTGAAATTTGACGTACACTAGAGTATTATATTTTTATGACATTAAGTTTTTATAAGGCCATTGGATGGCCTTTGCAATTTTGCATTTTTTTGTATTTTATGACACCAATTGTAATAGACTTTATGTATTTATATTTAGGACATTATTAAATAGTAAAACACTTAATATACTTCACTGTTTTATAACAAATATTCTGTTCGAAATATGTTTCAACATGTCTTCATAAATTGACCAAAAACATCCATTGTATATATGTGGCAATGGGCTCTGATAACAAAATAGATGTCTCATTGTAGCGCCTGGTAGCGAATACGCTATGAACAAGATAGTGTTTAAATTTACTTAATTTTAATTGCCGACATTTTGGCTGTTTTGCAACACCCGATTATACCAATAGATTAAAGCAGTTTTGCCCTAGAAAATTGTCACCATATGCTGACATTGTACACATTAATCGTAAGCAATTGTGTTTTGAAGCAATTAGGCTGTTCTGATTAAGTGCGTGTTGACGGGCTTCACGTGCCCTCGAATTATTGATGTAAAAACTTCTTTAGAATTTCGAAAATCTATGAAACGAAAAAGAGACAAACATATACATCTATAGGATTTAACCTGCGAGAGAGTGAGATAGAATATAGTGCATTCGTCTCATTCTCTCTAAGCTTAGGGTTTCACTTCTAGCGCCTGTGAACTGCACATAATGTTTTTTTGTCAGTTGTTAAAACGTAAATTGTATTAGTGCCAACTGGGATCAAATTCGGGTTGTTTGGGTATTGTAAACAATATGTACCATTACACAGGAGAAATGTGTTTTCACAACAATACATTAGCTTTGTCATTTATTTCATATGAAAACCCACTAGTGGAAACAACCCCCCTTTTAATTTTTTAAAATTTATTTTCATATTGTAATAATTTGAAAAATTTAAATTAAATAGCATATGTAGTTTAAGATATCACATTGTTTAGAGTACAATGGTATGTATTGAATTATAACTGAAATAAAGTTAACCATAATTTGGTAACTGACTTGTTTTTTTTTATAATAAAATTATACATACAATTAAACTTACTCTAGCCATTATTTTATAAAAGTATTGAATCTAATATGTTTCCTCATTTACTGGAATTATTAGTCATTCCTTTATTTAAATCTGGTAGTACATGAGATCCAGCTACCTTAGACCTGTTCAATGAAACAAGTGTTTTACCGATTTTATTGTGTACATATTTGACTTATTTAATATTCCTGATGTTTCGAGTACTAAGTTGAAGGGAGGTAACCTTAAGGTAGCCCTAGTTAAGTTAATTATATTTTTTTTTTTTTTTTTTATATATTACAATATTGATTCTACGTCCTTTCATTTCGCATTATTGTAGCGTCCACCACTTGTAGGCAATTTTTATACATTATGACAGCGAATATTGGTCCATTAAACAATTTCAAAGATAGTGTTTAACTCATTATTTTGAAAATTTATCATATGTCGATATACAAATATTCGTATATTGCCAGACGGAGGGAAACCAATCAGGACTCCCTTCCATATTACATATTATCCAGAATCCCCGTAATATACATAGTTTTTAATTCATTCTCCTGCTTAACGCAATTCCTTTGTATGGTGCGACGTTGCCACTCTTATTAGTTATTCCGCTTTGTAATATTTTATTTATAGTAGGTGATATTTTGTTTATGAAGGTATTCGATAGATTCCTATAGTCTATTTTTTTCGCAGGAGACAAAAATAACAGATCTTTATTAGATTCGTTTAGCACGAATAATACAGTTTTTATGATTCTGGTTCAGATTAGATTTAATTTTAGTCACTTAAGTTTCGTATATTGTTCAAAATAATGAAATAAATCCACAGAATGTGCAGTTACGAAAAATACGCAATTTCATTTTTGTCTCCGGCGAAAAAAAAACAGATAAATATCATGATTAATTTACCAACTAGTTATTCGTTTACTAAATAGGAAAAAATATCTAGGATTGCCCAGCCGTATTACATTATAGATTGACTATATTATTATTTATTTTACTATTGTAAATAAGTACTAATTGTAAATATTGACAGGTTTAATAGAAGTTCATTTTCTTATATTGTGACTAATAACCTAATATGACCTTGGCAAGAAACTCATTTTAATATAAGGTTTTACTGCATTAACTGCCAATGGGTTGTTAATTTCTACAATAGACCGTGGCGTATTGTTACTGACATGAATAACTCCGAAAATATAATTTATTTACTTGATCGTATTGAGTTTTGGTGCTCCCACTGCGAGTTTACTTTTTATGATCACTATCTTAAGGATGAGTGCGAACTACTAATCTGTACAAAATTACTCTCTACTTATCTAGATTCATTTTTGTAAAAGGCTATTTTTGTTAAATTATGATATTATGTTTGGTTTTGCAGTTAGTTGAAATACAATTTGTTTGTGTTGTTGTTATAAATATTGGACGCTATATTACTAAAAACATGCATATCGTGCTCTAATTGGCGTCCGTATTGTGACCTACGCACATTGAGAACTTTTCACGCTTATGCTTGCTTGCATTTAAGTTTCTTTGGTTATATTTAGTAACTTAGGTAAATAAACTTGTGTAAGTTGATTAATGTACTTGACAAGGACATTGAACGGAGTATTTACCCATATACGGACGTAAGAATATCCTAAAATATTCAAACTAAGTTTTATTTGACGTCCACTTCTTCGATATCCGATGTCCAAAGTTGTTGTTGATTATTGCATTTTACTATTTATTTATGTTGATTATTTATTTAGTCCTCAAGGCATATTTTGGTATTTTTTGTCGGTTTATACTGTATTCAGTGCTAGTAGATAATTTTACTTTCCAATTTGTTTTCGTGTCCTTAGATTTAGCGACATGTAATCATAGGGACGTTCGAATATCCTAAAAAATTCATACTGAATGATATTTGACGTCCATATTTTGAATTTTGTTATATTTCTATATGTGGACGCCAGATTATCGGTAGAGTTTCATACCGCACGATATTTGACGTCCATATAACCATGAATATATATATATATTTTAATTTCTTGTGTATAACACACATTAATGATCAATACTTTAATGACATTTTTCGCTATTGTTTTATTTTTATTTTTAGTGTAGCCCATGCGGTATGAAATAGTCACTTTGGTGTTTCATAAAATGCTCCATTCTAGAAACGACAAAACGCTTAGAAAACCTTTCTTATTTATTTTTTCATAAATGTTTTGGGGCACTGTGTGCGCCAAAATTTTAACTTTAAATTACTACCTGTGTACACATAATTATATGGACGTCCGAATATCCTAAAACATTCATACTGAATGACTATTTTGTTATATTTCTATATGTGGACGTCATATTATCGGTAAAGTTTAATACCGCACGATATTTGTCGTATATATAACCATGAATACATTTATATTTTAATTCTTTGTGTATAAGACACACATTAATGATTATTGCTTTAATGACATTTTTCGCTATTGTTTTATTCGTATTTTAGTGTAGGGATGCGGTGTAAAATACTCACTTGGTGTTTTATAAAATGTTTCGTTCTAGAAATGAAAAAACGCTTGGAAGCTTAGAAAAGGTGTGTGAAAAATTAAATTGTATTTCAATTAACTGTAAAACCAAACATAATATCATAATTTAACAAAAATAGCCTTTCACAAAAATGAACCTAGTTAAGTAGAGAGTAATTTCGTACAGATTAGGTACAATAGTCGCACTCATCCTTAAGATGCAGTGAGAGCACCAAAACTCAACACGATCAAGTAAATAAATTATATTTTCGGAGTTATGTCAGCAACAATATGCCACGGTCTATTCTAGAAATTAACAACCTATTGGCAGTTAATGCAGTAAAACCTTATATTAAAATGAGTTTCTTCGCCAGACCATATTAGGTTATTAGTCAGAGGTTATTAGTCACAATATAATAAAACAAACTTCTATGAAACCTGTCAATATCTAAAATTGAGTCCATCTTCCTGTATTCAATCAGAAGTAAAATGTAAAATGTTAAAATATAGTGATACACCGCCAACTTCCTGACTCCGGGCAGATATTGAGCAGCATGAAATAAACCGATAAGCCGACGTCCGCATCTACATTTATAAAAATATAACTAAATTCAAAAATACGGGTGTCAAATATCATTCAGTATGAAAGTTTTAGGGTATTAGGACGTCCATATTATGTGTAGTTAAATGTAAGGTTAAGAAAACAAGTTTAAAAGTAAAATTACTAGTACCAAGCGCAGTATAAACCATATAATAATGCCCTGCAGACCGAATTACTGTCACGGCGGCCTGCCTCGACGGAGACTAGCCATCGGCGCAGAACAGAATTATAGTGCTCAAGTGTATGCGCAACCACAGGTATACTCTCTATTCCCTCATTCTCATAATCCGACGGGACGGTAAACCGACACGACCTGAGAGAGATCAGGCGTAGGACCAACGGCTTTACGTGCTTTCCGAGTCACGGGGGTGATACACCGTCAACTTCCTGACTCCGGGCAGCTATTGAGAATTTCTTGACAGAAAAATTCAATAATTGATTTTTTTGGCCCGACCCGGGATTCCAACCCAGGACCTCACGATCAGCAGTCGCACTACTACAACCACTAGACTAACGAAGCAGTCATAACCATATATCACCAAATACAAGTAACACGTTGGCAACGGTGACGGAACGGCAACGTCGCATCTCCTAATTTTGTGCGGAAGTCAAATACGGCTATAAATAAAAGTATTCACAAATCGACAGCAGCGCTATTATTTTTGCAACGAAAATTAGCGGAACTACGTAAATATTCAGTACAGCAAGATTGGAAGAAAAATGGCGTCCAATTTTTTTTTAGATTTTGACATTTCTGTGATAAACATGACAATTTGCGAACATTGCGCTAAGTCTCCTATTTGACGTCCGTATATTGGACGTCGTAAGCAGGTTGACGTCACATTATATGCAAAATTGGCCATAGTGGACGTACAATAAGTTATGGGATGTATATATATACTTTATTTATATATATTATATCGTTATATATATATATATATATATATATATATATATATATATATATATATATATATAATTACTGAAATCCGTAAAACTAACTTAATTAATTGTTTAGTGTTCGCGTAAATAGATTACGAAACCTTTTTCTGAACTACTAACACACTAAGTAAAATGTAAAAAAATAGCTGCACGAAAATCAATTTAATTTAACAAGGGCTTTCAGGTTAACTTCTAATTAGTTGGCGGAAGGTTGCGAATTAATTAGTATTTTTATTATAATTAGTTTCTGCTGGTCAACTATAATTTGGGACATTGCCAAAGCCCGTGTTTAAAACTGTGTGTAACTGTGTTTAAAAACTAAAACTCCCTCTCTTAAACCTCTCCTGTCTTAACGGTAAAAATCAATGAAAACTAGTGCATTGCATGTGCATTGGGCCTACTAGGTAGTGGTAATGGGGATAGCTCGATAAAAAACACACCACTTGCTTTACCTCATGGTGTTGTGCAAATGAGACTTTTTGGCCAAAACGCATGTTGAAGTGGTTATTATATAAATTATAGGTTTTTCTAAATTAATTTATTATATGTTTTTAACGTAAAATGAGTCCAAAAGCTCCGTAGTCTTCTTCGTTTAAGCTTCGGACTTTTGTAGTTAAGTTTGTTAGCTTGTTTGTGAGTACTATTTGCAAAAGGTGTTAAAAGTAAAACGCAGTAGACGGTCGTAGCTAGATTTTATTAACATTTCAAATACATACTTATTAAAAAATTGTAATCGCAATTGCATTTTATTGATATCATTTGTTAAAAACTTCCACATACTGAAATTAAATGAACTTAAATAGCAGCTATTTTAAAAAGGTTATCCAAACGAAATTTTTGGTTTGCAAAAAGATGAAATTCGCGGGTAAAAACATAATTTTTTTTTAATTCACCAATTTTTAGTGTTGCGAGGCATAAATTAATCCATGCATATTTTCTATCGGTATTTTCATGAAGGTTAGAGAGAAGGAGAACGATCGCTACGTACTAAAGCATAGCCCGCCTGTCCCTGAAAATTCGTCGGTACCTAAGTAGTATCTGCGAAGTTAGCTGTTTATGAGTACAAGTAAATGAGGTTTGTTGAAAAATGTATAAATTTTCTTCGCGGCATTGGTGAGAAAATAATCGTGCTCCGTAATTTTTTAATTTTGACAAAAAGAAACATTAAAAAATTGTGCAATATTGTATTGTGCATGGATGTGTAAGTGGTTTAGCATCTGATCGGAAAAATAGACTGAAAATGAATTTTATTGAGAGAGAACTTAGCGATCGCAGCGCCTCGCTTATTTTGTCCATATTTCTGGGACACTATTTTCTACAGCGATCTTTCTCCTCTCTAACCTCCATGGGTATTTCGGTGAGTGAGAGGTAATATATTTGTTCATTAGAGTTCGGACAAGTACAGATTTTTATTGGGATTAGTAAAATGTTCTTCTTAATAAATAGGTAGGTAGGATGCATAGATTATAATTAATAACTAATAATCTTATGTAACGTTCATACAACAAGATAAGTAGGAAACGGTAACATAAAAAAGCGTTACGAAAATTAAACGACTTGTATAAACCTAACGCTAATTTAAACTATTCAGTCTTAGCGGATGCTAATTGATGCTGGAGCAGAATCTAGCCCAGGTAGCCGATCTAGGTGTTTTTAAATTTACTCCATTCCGAAAAATAATGACGCTTAAAAATACTGATAGTTAATTGATTGTCCAAATTAATTATGGTTAATTATGATGCCATAATCAATTTAGACAATCATTGCTTTACTTTTGGAAGTAAAAGTTAAATTCTATGTCTATGTCGATGAATAAGTTAAAAACACCTATATTAAAATATTACAAAATTTAGTAAACCGTTTGACGAATACACATTATTGCACTATTTAACCAACAAAATGTTTTTAAATATAATTGCAACATTAGTAAAAAACGTAAAAAAGTAAAAACTATACATATTGTAACAGATAAAAAAATTGAACAAAAACTTTAAAAATTGAAAACTATTCTAAAATACTTAAGTATTGGCACGGTATTGTACCTGTCGAAAAACTTTTAATAATTTTGGACGTTATAATGTCGAACTTGCTTTGTGAATAATTACGTCAAGTTTTCAATTTGTAATTTTACCTCCCTTTCTTTTGTGATTAAATTTAATATATTATATACATATTATAAACATGTTTTTTGCCATGTAATGGTTTACGCATAACTTTCATTTCTTTATTTATGCTTTCGACAGTGTGTATAGTTCTAAATCTCTGTTGTATTGCTAAAATTATCTACTAAAACGGTGTCTGGTTCCGTACATGGACGTCAAGTTTTATATAAAGTTACTCACAACAACCGATAGGTCCACATGGACAGTGGACTCTGGAGCAATGCCAAGTGGGGTGGCTCCTTACCGCCTACAAGTAATAAGTATAATTGTGTTTCGCCATTTCTCGGCTCGCTTCTGGCACGTCTCTCACCCAAATCTTGGAGCTCGATGTCGCCCGGACCAACACCGGAATCTGGGGTCATAGCTATTCCCAAGTTTCTTACGTCTGGACCCAAGTAGTGGGGGTTGCTAAAACCTAAGGATGACGCTCCGGAAAGTCTGTTAACTTTCTCAGCGCTCGCGTAGTCTGACGTCGATAATTCAGCCTCGTCTTCCGTAATATCGGTGACCGGCTCCTTCATAAATCTCACCGATGCCGATTTTGGAAGCGCTACAATTTTCACCTTCGGAGTCTCGTCTTTTAAATCTTTTTTGTGACCGTTTTGTGAAATCTCCCTTTTCATTTCTTCCTCTTCCTCCGTATCCAAGTACACGAGTTTCGTGGCTTCTGTTTGGGATAAAACCGGCGTCGGTAGAACCATGTCAGCGAAGTCGGGTACGGAGATAGGTTCCCGCGACATCGATCTGTATCGTTCGGCCTCGTCGCCTTCTACGGGACTCTCGCCGCCGTCTGCCGGCTGGCGTTCGTCGATTACATAGGCGGATCTTGACTTAGATAGGGAGGGCTGTTCGGAGCGGACGAGGCTCTCGGTGGAGTCCTGTTCCCCGGCGAGGACGGTGTAGGAGCAGCGCGCACCTCTGCGCCTGTGGAAGGAGGAGAGCTTGGAGATCTCACGCAGAAAGCCTGTGGGCGGTTCTGGGCGGGGGCGGGCGGGCACTTGTAGGGCAGGCCGCACGCCGCCCTCGCCACCCACCAGCAGTACACGTCCGTCCACTCGCGCCGACGGCCACTTTATGCTTTGGTTGATGCGTTCCCACGTCTCCGTCGCTGTGAAAGTATATGATGAAATAAGTAGCGGTAGTAATTTCTGAAATTATTTAGTATTAGCGATTCATCCGCCCTGGCTTCGCACTGGTGATTTCTGGATCTTGGTAAGGGCGCCCACCTATCAGGTCCAAATGTGAATATAAACCATCTATGGACCCATTCAAGCACATGAAAATTTCATCAAAATCGGTTGGATTGTTTAAGTCTATAACGGACATAAGTAGAAACATTTTTGTGGTTTTTATAGATAGATTTATCGGTCCATTGAAATGTTATATTAATCGCTGTAGTAGTATAGTATAGTCTTTATGCATTTTTTATAGAATATGCAAGCAAATAGAAGAAGCGAATAGAAGCAAAATGCACATTGCTATGTAGTGGTAATTCTGGCTCAATAAATTTAATGTTTGTACTGCTCCGTGAAGGAAATGATTTGAAGGGCCGAAATCTACTGAAAAAGTAGAAATCTATTAAATCTGGTCTCGCTATAAAGGAAGAGGTTTTCAATGAGGGCTAATAATCTTCTGCTCAACAGATGTCGGTAGTTGACACTGAGGTGAAGTTTTTTGTTACACAATGTCATTTAATTGAGCAGAGAGCATATTAATACATAAAAATGTCTCAGTGATTTGCTCTTTAATTATATTGTTCTATAATAATAATTTGTTTTTTCGGGAAACCCTTTTTACTGGAGACGAGGCAATCCATCTTAGTTCTCAGAGTTGACAAAGCATCTGCATTTTAATTCTTAATCGAAGATAAATGTAGATGACTATGGGCCACAGCATTCATTTACCAGCAGGTGGACTGTGTGCTTGTATTAGATGTTGGTAGTGTCGGTGTGCAGGGATAAGTGCGACGTGCAGCGTACGTACCGAAGTGGAAGCGCCAGAGCTCGTTGGTGGCGTGGCCGCGTGCCTCGCCACCGAAGATGTAGAGGTGCGCGCCGGCGCGCAGCCCCGCGTGCCCGCTGCGCGCCCCCCGGCGTCGCGCCCCGCGCTCCGCCCCCGCCCCGCACCTGCGTCCACGCGCGGCTCACTGCACCGCAACGTTGTACCACGTTTAGTTTCTAGCTAACACTTTTATGTATATAGGCTGTCCGCTTAGATACGTTTGCCTTTGTGTAGTACCGCCTCGGCACGTGCCGCATCTTGTCAAAGGCGCCACCGCGACATCAAAAGTCACCGTCGGCGTGCACGCGCAGGAATATTTGACATTGTAAAACGAAGCGCCTTAGTATAAGTTTCTTTGTTACCTATCTTGTGTTTATTATTTATATTAGTATTTTATTAAAATAACCATACTACAATACAACAATATACCTAGTACTATTTTATTCTTACAATTTATTAAACACACATTTCATTAAAATGTCCAAATTGAAGTTTGAAAGTGATTGCGCGAAATCAAGAAATACTCCATAATGATGGTTTTGATCGTACGATCGTGGAATCAAAGCTACATATCTCTTTTGAGTGCTCTAATTGGTCACGCGACATCGCAAAGGCACCGGTGATTAGAGTTGGAGACGATTAGAGATCTAGACGATTAAATTGATTTGCACAATCTTATTCATCGTGCGATGAAAACGCATCGTTTAATCCTATCGATACCTAATTAGGACAACGCCTAATTTAAGTCAACGTTATATGAAGTTTATTTCAGGTAGGTATGTAGGTAACTCTATTTTATATTTACCTGAAAACATTAATCGTCGTTAATGAAAATACATTTGCGTGACATATTTACCGTGCTAGCAACCCGCCCAACCGGTGCCCGCGTGATCCACAGCCGTCACACACTTGTTGTTTAATGAAATGGAGTAAAAACAAGGCTACACAAAGAGGCACTTGGCACTTTTCGCACATAATTTTTGAACTTTTGCTGCATACAAATATTTAATCAGTGCAATACACGGCGGATTATTAAACACGAATCGATAGTTAGTACCTCTGTTGACTTAACTGAAGTCTCATCATCAGATGACGATAAAAAGATTCTATATCTTTATATCATCTATATAAAATATATATCTTGTTTATAAAAATATACTAGTCATAATGTCTCAGTAAATAAGTTTTAATAATTTTGTGAAGTTACTGTTTAAGGGTAGTTTCTGATATCTAACGGGTTACCTTTTTTATAAATTAATATAATGTCAGATGTACACCATTGCTTTGGTACCATTTCTGTGTCTAATATCATATTAAAGAGGTGTGTTAAGTATCCATGTAAGATGGGGGCACCTAATTTAAGGGCTTCGTTTGTTAACCCATCGGGCCCTGGACTTTTTTCATTTTTTAGTGTTTTTATATGCGAGAGTATTTCTTCTTCTTTTATTGGTTTAACTGTATTTACTCTAGATTTATTATCAATTTCTTCTTCCAATGTACTTTCGTCTTCCTTCTTTTTGTATAGTTGTTTATAAAATTTGGTGGCGTGGCCTATCACATCTTTTCTTGACTTAGTTAGTCTCTTCAGAATTGTTTTCAAGTTTTTGTGTCCATTTCTTTTGAAGAGTTAGTTCCTTGAAGGCTCTCTTAGTGCTTCTAAAACTTTTTATATTTTTTGTTATTATCATTTCTCTATGCTTAAAGTAGTCGAGTTTTATGGATTTATTAGTGAGTTTGAAGAGTTTGGTAAGTTAATTTTTCTTTTCTTTGTTTTTCTTCTTTGTGTTTATTAATTCTGTGCGTTTTTTAATTAGTAGTTTTGATTGTTCGCTAAATATTGAATGTCGTGTCTTTTGGGTGTCTTTATTATTCTTTAAGCTGGATATTATATTTTCTTCAAAGTAAGTCATAGAAGGTTTGAACATTCTCAGGCGTGGTAGTTATATTGTCTTCGAGATTGGATTTAAGGCTTTCAGTGTAATTTTTAATTTCGTAATCTGTTGGGGTTTTTTTATTGAAGTTTGAAATGTTTTTCTGCTTTTTTTTTGTTTGGTATAAATGAAACGTTGCTCGTAGTAATCTGTGGTCTGAAGCAAATTGACTTGGTTTAGAACTTTAATGTTGCTTACCTTGTTAGGTTTATTAGTTAAAATAAAATCGATTTCATTTTTGATCTTCTGATTAGGTGACATCCAGGTCCATCTTCTTTTGGCTTTTTTCTTGAAGAATGTGTTCATAATAGACAAATTGTGTTCGAGAGCAAAATTTATTAGTCTCTTTCATTGTGTTCTCCGTACCCGTAGCTTCCCATACCACAAGCATTCTTCTTTCTTGGGCCACCCTATTTTAGCGTTAAAGTCACCCATAATTATTATTATATTGTCTGCTAAAGAGTGTATATAGCAATATACAGTGATATACCATATCGCTGTAAAATGTCTCGATATCTTTTTGCGATGCCTCTGTTGGTGCATATGCCTGGATTATAGATATATTAAATTCCTCGGTTACTAGTTGCAGTAGAGCAACCCTTTCAGAGATCCCTGTGAAATTAGATATCATATGTTTATGTTTTTTCTTTACCAGGAATCCTATCCCATGTAAGCCTTTTGTTTGCCCAATGTAACATAGGACGTACTCTCGATATTCTTCAATGCTGTAACCAGTTTTCTTTACTTCGAATAAACCCAGTATATCGAAATCGATTTCTTCTAGTGCATAAGTAAGTTGTAAGTATCGTTCAATTGATGAAAGGGATCTTACATTAAATGTACCTATTTTTAAAGTGTTTAGTTTTCAACTTGTTTCTTTTCACATCTAACATTTTTGTTGTTATTACCATTTTTATTACAATCTTTACTATTACTCTTGCAATTCTTCAATAGAGGGTGGTGGTCTACTTCCCCACGAGGACCAGTCGGCTTGGGGAATACTTCATTGTTATTGTTATTTAATTTTAGTTTAATTGTTGTTTTGTTCCGGCAGCTGATGTTTTTATGTCATTGTGTCTGCTCGTTAGGTTTAGAAGGCCAGGAAAGGGAACTACTTCTTCCTCTCATAATGTCGAAAGCATATCTTATTAGGCGATAAATCTCGTTTACGCTTTTCGTTGCTTAGTATTTTTTCTTTAATGATTATCATAATCTATTATCGCAAAGTTTCCCTTTTTTCTTTCCTCTGTCAGTTTTCCTCTTAATTCTTTCCTTTTTTTTTGAACTTCTTTAGGATAGTCTTCAGAAACATATACATTTTTAAATTTCTTCTTGTTTCTCATTATTTCTACCTTTTTCCAGGCATTCACCAATGACAAGTACTGGTCTTCCCCTTCCATTGCTATTGACTTTTTTGCCGATTCGGCGTATCTCATTAATATCGTTGTTCTCAAGGGAAATTTTTAAATCAGTACCTATTTTTTGACTGTCAATTCCATTAGTTCCAGCTCGGTCTCTTCTGTTTCTTTGAGTCCGTATATAATAATATTATTGTTTCGTCTGCTTCTTTCCATTAATTTTATATTTTCTTTCAGTTCTTGGTTTTCCAACCTTAATTCTTCGACTTCGCGTGTGAGAGGAGCCAACTTTTCGTCTAGTTTCGAAATTATATCTTCTGTTTGTTTTGCCATTTCATTTTTCATTCGTTCAAAGAATATTTCTATGTTATCCATAGTTGTTTAGTGTAAAACGTAATGTTTTTACTAAGTCCCGCTTCTAAAAGGTAGTGATTATATACTCTTTGTAATAAACGTTGAACGCAGCCTAATTCCTATATGTTGTCAGCATTGATTGTTAGAGATGTTATGTTGGTAGATATTTCACTGCGGTTGTCTGTGGTGTATAACACTTATCCTTGTACATACTTGTCAGTAGACCCATAAGTCTACTGACAAGTATGTACAAGTTCTTTACATCTATCATATTAAAACGAATCACAAAAGAAATTGACGCTTCTCAGGCAATAGAACAAGCAGGTTTCCGCTCAGGATTCAGCACAATTGACCACATACACACTGTAGAACAACTAATAGAAAAATTCAATGAATTTAATAAATCTCTTTATATCGGTTTTATAGACTACAGCAAAGCCTTTGACAGTATCAACTATAGTTTCATCTGGAATGCATTAAAAACGTCAAATGTAAACGATAAATACATAAACATCATAATATATATATATACCTAAATAGTACAAGCAGGGTTAAACTTGAAAGGAGAGGTGACCAAATAAAAATAGAAAGAGGAGTCAGGCAAGGCGATCCTTTGTCGCCGAAACTTTTCATCGCAGTGTTGGAAAATACATTTAAAAAGTTAAATTGGACAAAATATTGGCATTAATATTAATGGCTGTCGTTTAAATCATCTTAGGTTTGCAGATGACATAGTCATATTTTCTGAAACAGCTAAACAACTTAAGGATATGCTACACTCACTAGACCAAGAAAGTTCAAAAGTAGGTTTGGAAATGAATATAAACAAGACTAAGATAATGAAACAATATAGAATACGTAAAAAACTACATTTACTTGGGGAAAGAAATATCCTTCATGAAAACCAACAACGAAGACGAAGTAGAAGAAGAAAAAACATTGTATGGAGAAAGTTTTGGTCACTAAAAGAAATTATAAAAGGAAATTACGGTATAAAAATAAGGAGTACTGTAATGGCATTGACTTATATATTACTAGCGTAAGGACCGGGCCGACCGAACAACTAAAACGGACCAATGCGTTGGCCCTAAAATTACAGTTTAGGGCCAACGCGAATCGGTCGACAGTAGTGCGCGCGCAGGACAGACTTGCCTGTCACAAATATGTCTAGTTGCGTAGTAAAAGAATGCAAAAACTACGATACAAAGATAAGAGAAACATGGGATATCGTATCATCGGTAAATAAACGCATATATAAAGTTTTATTTTACAGTTAGTTTAGTTACGTTACCAAGATTAAGCCAGGGTTGGATTCAGACCCTCAAAAATATTGTACAAGGAAAATAAAATTATACTATTTAAAAAAATTATATCACGTTTGACGTTTCATGTTTCTTTTTTCCCATGTGCTGGAATTTAGGTGTCACGCATATAGTTTTTTGACGGATTTATTTTTATTTCTGTTTAAATTTTGTCTAAAGAACTTAGTCTAAGTTAAATTTTGAATATTAGTATCTAATATATTTATCTAATAAGGGCAAAACGAAAAGAGTACAAGTAAAGGATGGATCGAGCATCGATTGAGCATAAACTGAGCTAATTCTAATTTTATTAAAAAGACACGGTACTCATGTACAATACAGAAATTCTCGATATATCGTAGGGTTAATATTAAAATGTAAAAGGACCCAATAATAATACAAGTCGACCTTTAGGTAAAATTATGGTATTTTCGCCTAGTATTATTACGATACTATGTACTACAAACTATGAAATAATGGTACAATTAGGATAATTCTACTACGAAATCCGACCCTGGTTACGTCGTGTTTTGATATGACGTTTGTATTATGACATAACCGCTACTTTTTCTTGTATGAAAAAGTTATGAGTACAATATTTAGATGGCCTATCCTTCCTTTTAAAATCATTGTGTAATGGACACCTGCCTCTTACCTAGTCTATTATACGGCTGCCAGACTTGAACATATAACAAAGTGAGACAGAAAATATATACCATACAGAGAGCAATGGAAAGGAGCATCTTAAATATAAATAAAATACATAAAGTCAAAAACAATATAATAAGACAAAGAACAAAAATAACAGATGCACTCACACACGCTTTAAGGTTAAAGTGGAACACACATATCACGATACCAAGATAATAGATGGACAATACAAACCACTCGATGGAAGGGACCAGTATCTGGCAAAAGGAAAGTTGGTAGACCACATAAACGGTGGGCCGATGACATAATACAGTATGCAGGAAAAGATTGGATGAGCAAAAGTATAAATAGAGAAATGTGGAATCAGATGGAGGAGGCCTTTACTCAAAATGGGATCCATATCTCTGAAAATATACACAGTTAACCGTACAAAAAAATAACTAATACGAAATAAGCTAATAATACTAACAATAAGTACTAATCAACATAGAAATGTAAAATGTAGAAACGTAGGGATAAGGAATAAAGAGGCTTTATTATTATTATTATTATTACTGTTTAAGGGTGTTTGAATTTTACAATGCATTTGCCTTAATTTGATTTTATAACAATAATAATAAATAAATAATTCAATTACCCATTCTATCTTACTATTTTAATAATAATTTTTGTATTTAAATTATTTTTAATTTTCACTGTATTGTTTGTAAGACTCTGCACATCCCTTACTTACAAAAAAGGATGAGCTCCGTCAAAAAGAGGGAGATGTTATGTCCGACCCTAGTTCGTTAAAAGCGCTAACTCGATTATTTTATTTAGTATAAAAGCGTACTGTTCAAGGTAATCCAGGCAGTGAGGCTCCAACCCATATTAAGTGTATATCACACACGTCGTTCGCGGCTTTTCTACATTTCTTGTATTATTTCAATATTGGGTAAATAAACCAAGAGAACTTCCGGGACTTTTTAAAACACCTTTAGAGTGGTCCTCCTAACAGTAAGTACTAATGTCGTACTCCCAGAGGTCAGCGCAGTCACGCAGGTCGCACTAGCCGCCGTCCACGTAGAGGCGCGCGACGAGCAGAGTGTTTGGTGACGTCACGGGCGTACGTACGTACCGATGTCGTAGTGCCAGAGGTCAGCGCAGCCGCGCAGGTCGCACTGGCCACCGTCCACGTAGAGGCGCGCGACGAGCAGAGTGTTTGGTGACGTCACGTGCGTACGTACGTACCGATGTCGTAGTGCCAGAGGTCAGCGCAGTCGCGCAGGTCACACTGGCCGCCGTCCACGTAGAGGCGCGAGTTAAGGCTGAGCACCCCTGCCAAATCTCATTCGTTCGCACATCATCAGCGATCCAATCTGGGTCAAGCGTATGCAGTAAATAAGCTTAGTAAATAGTTTTGTTGCATATAATTTAAGTATAAATAGACAATTGTAATCAGTTAATATTGAATATTGTAGTAATAAACTTCTTACTGTAACTCTGTCCAAATAAATAAAATATATTTTTTATTGAAGTCATGTCGTGTTTCATTATCTTAATTGGCGCAGTCGGTAGGGTAAGACCCGTAAGACCAAGTATTATTTCGTGGCGAATAAAAGTTTTCGCAGAAAAATCGGTCGTACGTCTCAACGTTTTAATCGGGAAAAAAGGAACAAACAAATTTATTAAGGAACAGACCAACTTCAAGGACGGAGCACCAATATTCCAGAAGGAGCATGGGGAAACTGCAGCACTGTGAGTAGATCTTCTTCACCAATCTGTATTTACCTACCGTTCTTATTTTTTGTGTGTTTATATTCTGGTTTTTGTGGGATTAATTACGCCTAATTACTAGATAAATTCACACTTAGTTAATTATTCTAATTAGTTAAGTAATTGAGGAATTTAAATTATTTCATTTAATTTCCTTATAAATTCACTTAATAATAACCGAAGAGTATTTTTTTTATTGGTAGTGTATTCTGTAACAAAAAGAAAGAAAAATGGAAAATTTTGTGAGAATTCCTATGGAAATGGTTAAAATTATCCCTAATTTCTATGGTGATACTAGACTTTTACCACTCTTTATAAAAAAATGCGAGTACATACTCCATTCATTCCAAGGAAGCCAGTTACAAAACGAATATTTATTCCATGTTATTACAAGTAGGTTATCCGGGGAAGCTGCGAACCAATTTGGAGAACGGGATCATATTAATAATTGGGACGAATTAAAAACATTACTAAGCCAACATTTTGGTGACCCGAGATCCGAGGAATGTTTGGTTTTGGAACTCGAACCCTTAAAATTAAACCGTAATGAAAATTACCAGGTATTTTGTCAAAGGATACAACATTTGAGAAGTGTCTTATTTTCTAAGGTTAGCGAAACGATTGACGATCCGAACTTACGTCTAGCGAAACAATCTATTTATAACCATAGTTCACTAAATGCGTTTCTTTATAATTTACCGGCATATTTAGTTAGACTTGTGAGGTTACGGAACGTGACTACTCTAGAAGACGCCTTGAAAATTGTCTTAGAAGAACAAAACTTTCAGTCCGTTTATGAAAGTAAAAATTCACGGTCTAATCGAACAAACTGTAGGCCGAGTCCTAACAATAATCACACTTTTTCACCTAGAAATATCCCTCATACGGAGCAATCTAGTTCAAATACACTTAATAATCAGAACAATTTGTCACCCTACGTTAATAATAACCTCTGTTTT
This sequence comes from Parnassius apollo, assembly GCA_907164705.1. Taxonomy (NCBI): domain Eukaryota; kingdom Metazoa; phylum Arthropoda; class Insecta; order Lepidoptera; family Papilionidae; genus Parnassius; species Parnassius apollo. The sequence continues at coordinate 7,387,477 of CAJQZP010001427.1, read as the reverse complement.
AACTCGTCAAATAATTCATTCCAATTTAGGCAAAATAACAACCGTAACAATAACCATCGCAATAATTATCAACAGCAATCGATAACTAGGTCACCAGTACCATGGGCGCCGGGCCCGATACAGCGTAGTCAGTATTTCGCGGACAATGCCCCTGCGCATACTCAGCGTCTAACGCAATACCAATCGCCACCTGTGGCGTTGAGTTCGAACACCGATGTAACAATGCGAACTGCTAACTCAAGGAGAATAAATACCAATAGCGAAATAAATCAACCTTGCAATCTACAACAATGTATTGCATCAAATCAGTATAATAATTCGGATTTGGCTGAAATTGAAAATTTTTCACATATTAGCCTCGACGAGACCAATAGAATAAAAATTAATTGTACGAAACTTTTAAATTTATCACATATCCGTATACCTGAACTAAAAGCTGTCTTTATGATAGACACTGGTAGTACTAGGTCATTTATTAGTCCAGAACTAGCAAAATATATTATAGCGATTCGGTACACTAAGAACCGTTTGAGGTTATTAGTACTCACGCTGCCAGTAAACACGGAGAAGTTGTCTACACAAAGTTACCGAGTATCTTTCACAGTCCACAAAAACACATGTGTTATGTATATAGTGTAGACGAAAGGTACGATGGGTTAATAGGTAGTGATCTCTTAAAATCGCTTGACGCTACCATTGACATGAAAAACCTAACTTCATATACAAATAATACTAATATCCCAATTATTTACTCGCCGCCAATGAGAGAGACATATAATCTGCCTCCTCGCTGCGAATTAAGAGTTAAATTACCAGTCAACTTATTAAATGGTGAAGCTATATTAAATTACGTACAGTTTACAGAAGGTATCCGAATGCCTGACGCGATAGTAAATTGCAAAGATGGTTTTGCAACCACAGTTATACAAAACTGCACAGACAGTGAACAAAAATTAGTGGTCACATCACCATTTAAAGTTGAGATTTTCATGACACATATAACAATAACTTGAATTTTACAGAAAGTAAAAATAATAATTTAGATATATTACCAGCGGAAAACTTAAATAAATTAAGACTAGAGCACATGAACGAAGAGGAAAAATCGGTGATAGGTAAATTGTGTAGGGAATATAAGGATATATTCTATTGTGAAAACATACCACTATCTTTTACAAACGAAGTTAAGCATAAGATTAGGACGAAGAATGAGGACCCTATTAATATTAAAGCCCATAGATTACCACCTGCACAAACTAAGGAAATAAAGCAACAAGTAGAGAAAATGTTGCGAGATAATATTATCCAGGAGTCTCATTCTCGGTGGAGTGCACCGGTGCACTTAGTACCAAAAAATTAGATGCATCGGGCATACAAAAATGGAGAATAGTAGTTGATTATAGGCGACTAAATAACATAACTACAGATGACAAATACCCACTCCCTAATATTAAAGATCTGTTTGACATGCTAGGAAAGAGCTTATATTTCACTACCTTAGATTTAGCTTCCGGTTACCACCAGATAGAAGTAGAAAAGGGTGAAAAACCAAAAACAGCCTTCAGCACACCCTTTGGTAACTTTGAATTCAATAGGATGCCCTTCGGTTTAAAGACAGCTCCTGCTACGTTTCAGAGAGCAATGGATAACGTACTACGAGGGTTACAAGGCTTACATTGCCTAGTATATTTAGGTGACGTTATAATCTTCTCAAAAAGCCTACCGGAACATGTAGAAAAACTCAAAGCCTTATTCGAAAGATTCAGAAAAACTAACCTTAAAATCCAACTTGATAAGTCTCATTTTCTCAGGAAAGAAGTACTATATCTGGGGCACACTATAACAAGTGAAGGATTGAAACCCAAAAATGACAAAATTGAAGCGATACTAAAATATCCCTTACCGCAAACTCTAACAGAATTAAGGAGTTTCTTAGGTGTTGTAGGCTACTATAGGGAGTTTATAAAAGATTTCGCTAAAATCACGAAACCGCTTACGACTTGTTGCAAAAAGAACCGTAAAATAATAATTAATGATGAATACATACAAAGCTTCGAAACATTACAAGTAATATTAAAACCTATAAACTATTTAGAAAGATCCCCAAGCGGTTTAATTTACCCTGGATTGACGACAATATTACTCGTCTTTGTAATAAAAGGGCCAAATTATACCGTAATTGGAGAAATAATCCAGATAACTCTAAGCTTAGACTAGAATATAATAAAATACGCAATAAAGTCCATAAAGTTCTCGAAGCCAAAAAGAACATATATTATACTAGGCAAATAAATAGTAATTTTAACAATATTAAAAAAATTTATAATATTGTTAACCAAATGTTAGGGAGAATGAACTTGTCTATTGATGCGGCTATACTAAAAGCGTTCGATGCACAGGGACTTACCTCCAAAACTATTGCAGATAACTTCGCAAATAGCTTTGACATGGCGGTAAAAAGTATAGTTCCTAATTGTAAAATAAAATTAATAAACCAAAACAATACATATAAAATCTTAGACTCCAGTATATTTTTTCGGAAAGCGACCCCCTGTAGTATTCATAAAATTATTAAAAATCTTAACTCAAGAAAGGCACCAGGTGCTGACAATATTGAGATTGCTGACATTAAAATGATAGGCGAACATATTTCCCCAACTATCTCTGACCTAATTAACAGTAGCATTAAAAGTGGTTTGTATCCTGATAAATTGAAAGAAGGCTGTGTCGGACCCGTACATAAGAAAGGAAAACGTGATGACTACTCGAACTATCGCCCAATTACATTACTTTCATCAATCGATAAAATTGTTGAAAAATTCATAAGCGATCAAATACACAAATTTTATAGGAATAACACTGTAATAAGCCCGTATCAGTTTGGTTTTCAATCAGGAAAAAGTACAACAGCACTCTTATCAAAATTTACTGATGAAGTGAATAGTCATCTAAATGAAAAAAGACAGGTGCTTGCCCTATTTATCGACTTCTCACGTGCTTTCGACACTTTGTTACATGAACAGCTAGTGGACAGATTAGACAAATGTGATATACGTGGCCCCTTACTTAATTGGTGCCATAATTTCTTGAAGAACCGAAAATCGTTTGTGAAAATTGAAAATAACTACAGCGAGCCGATGTTGATAACAGAGGGAACAGCACAAGGTTCGGTACTAGGACCCTTGCACTTTTTGTCCTACGTCAATGACATGGGCAACTACATCGTCAATTGCACATGCTACCAGTTTGCAGATGACACTTGTCTTGTAATCGGTGATAAAAATCCACAAAAGGCATGTGACCTTTTGCAGTCTGACCTAGATATCCTATCAAGGTGGTGCCATGATGCTGGGCTTGTCCTTAATGATAGTAAAACTAAGTTGTTAGTAATTAAATCTCCATACCTAAAACCCGCTTCAATAAAAAAAATTGTTGCACACAACCACATCTGCCTACATAATAACCGCGCTGCTGAATGCTGCTGCCCAGCAATTGAGATAGTTGACACACAAACGTATCTCGGACTAGTTATTGACAGTAAATTAAATTGGAGCCAGCATATTGACCGTGTATGTACTAAACTAAGACAGTTTTTAGCAAATATCACTATTCTCAATAATCGCATTCCTTTTAAAATAAAGTTAATGTTATATAATGCACTTGCGGAGTCGCACATTCAATACGGGCTAAGTAGCTACGGCCGAACTTACAAAACATATCTTGACCAGATCCATAGTTTACAAGTAAGAATACTCAATACTATAGTTCCAAATAAAATAAAAAATAAATTCAGGGATGACGTTAATGGTCTCTTTAAACATTGTAAAATATACATATACAAGTACAAAATATTTTATTAAAAGAACAAATTTTTAATGAATCGCTAAAAATCCCGATTGAGCATTCTGTAAACACTCGAGCAATTTCTAAAAACTGTCTCAACGAGCCGCGTGCTAGCAATGCGTACGGTAAGAGAACATGTAGCTACTTAATACCTCGGCTTATCAATAACTTACCATCAGAATCAGTGGACAATATCACTAAAAATAACATTAGATGTAAACTAAAGGGTCACTTTCTTAAGTTATTATAACGTATCTTGTAATTTTTTTTATTGTTTGCATATTTATTTCATGTTTTTTGTTTGTTTTTCCTTTTTATAGTATCTGCAATACAACATAACGCTATATTATTTTATAAAATTGTAATCTCTCGATAGCTTAAGTATAAACCTTAGTGGGTTTTTTTAAATGCTATCACTACAAATATGTGTAATGCTTGTTCATATGATAAATAAATGAAAAATAAAATGTAAAAAACTGTTAACCAATGCACCCCTATTACAGTATCCAGACTTTGACAAACCATTCATTTTAACCACCGATGCATCAAATTTTGCAATAGGCGTCGTATTGTCACAAGGTACAATAGGAAACGATAAACCTGTGGCATATGCTAGCAGAACGTTAAGTGATACGGAATGTCGTTATAGCACCATAGAAAAAGAACTCCTAGCTGTAGTATGGGCAGTCAAATATTTTAGACCGTACTTATATGGTCGAAAGTTCACCTTTTTCACGGACCATAGGCCATTGGCCTGGTTATATTCGCTTAAGGAACCAAACAGTAAATTAACCAGCTGGAGGTTAAGACTTGAGGAATATGACTTCGTAATTAAGTACAAGAAAGGCCAACAGAATACAAACGCTGATGCCCTTTCTAGAATTAGAATCAATGCCATAGATGACGATTTAGATTTTATCTTCGTAAATACTGACGATAATGATGGAAGACTTCAAGACATAATTAAAGAATTAAATTCTGAATTCGTAACAATACGTAAAAGGAAACAAAAAGAGGATTCAGTTACGTCAATCTCAGATACGGAAAGTGAAAAGCAACCCGAATTGATGGAAATCTCAGATGATGGTGCTACAGCGAACTCCGTATCTAATAGGGAACACGAAGCAATAGTGATTTCTTATATTTACGCGAACACTACACATTGAAATAATACTAATTTTTACGGAATTTATCGCGTATATTTAACTTTTTTTTTTTTTTACCCGACTAAATTTAGCACTATTTATTAGTTCTTTTATATCACTGAAGTCCACGTTTCTTAAATCTAACTGTTTTGCTTCTTTCTTGATGTCATCCTCTCGTACGGTTGGCATCTCGATTGTGGTAAGTTGAAGTTTGATATTCGCAAGGTATCTCGGAGCCTTGATGAATGTGTCCCCAACCTGTGTTCTGCATTCTTGATTAGGTAGGATATATATGTGCCTTGCACTTGGTATTTTTGTACATGTTCTGGACAGTGTTCAGTTATTATCAAGTCCTTAGTGGTATATAGTAGCCAATAGTTCTTGAAGATCCTCTGAATTTTCAAATTCTCCAATCGTATATTATGTTGCTGGCAGCTACTGTGGTTGGTTTTCATCTGCATTATTTGTTCAATACATTTTTCAGCTGGATACTCTGCGAGACTTTCCTCTGGGCATAAGAACTTTTCATCGTCGATTTCTTCACAGGGACTCGCCGCTGATCGGTATTTCAATCTTTTCACCAATAGGAAAGGATATGATGGGATTATGATATGGGTAACATCGGAATTAGATGTTGGAATTGGTATTATTTTGTAGTATGTGTATATGTCTGGTTCAATTAGTTCAATTTCTAATACAAAGACTAAGTTATTCCTATTGACATACGATTTAACTACTATATTTCTTTCTAACTTAATTAAATTTTCCCTATTTGCTGGGTAAATCAATGTGGCATATTTTTCTATATTTATTAACATATTTAATAGTTCTGTTGAATTTGTGATTGATTGATGTAAAGTGTGTAATTTATTAAAAGCAATAGCTGTGTCTATTTCTTGTATTATATCTAAATTGTTCGAAATTTGATATAAAGTATTTAATATTGTTACAACATTTTTAGAGACCTTTCCTTATGAAGTATAGAATCTATTTCCTGATTTTGTAAAAAATTGACATTGGAATTTATGTCTTCCGACGCATTAACAAGCTTGTTAAATGCTTGTTGTAGCAGAGTGACTCGGTGTTCGACCAAATGTTCTCTATTATTCACCTGACTTATTTGTGATTCGAAGTGCCTAGCGTCTTCTTCGTCTAAATTACCTGAGATAACTTTAACTACTGGCTCGTTTACTTATTTTAGATATAGGTAAAATCTGATGTATTTTATTATTTGTTAAATCTATGGATGTTTCTATTTGCTTAATTAACCCCCTAAATTCATCTCCAACTTCACTATTATTACTAATAATCTTACTTACGCAATTATATTGTTCAGTATTAATATCTATTTGTTCAACTACCGATTTTAAATCTAATATTTTCAAAATGGTCCACGAGTTATTCTTGATCACTGCCATCCCAAGTTTCAGAGGAGCTATCCCCGGATTGGTGTTCAGGTTCTGTAAGTCTAGGCCGTTGGATAGTTTTGCCAATGCCAGAAATACTAGCCACGACCTGTGGAGGACGTTTAATATTTTTTATAGCTACTCTAGTTTGTCTCTTATTAAGTTTAACGGGTATTATATTATGATCCGGTTTCCCTATGACTTTGGCTTTTTCAAAACGTGGCTTATCTTTTGCTTTTCTTGTCCTAATAGTTTTTATAAAAATATCGTCCTCTTCTTTAATTTCTGGGACTTCCTTACCTCCTCTTTTTTATATAACCTTAATCTTATCTGTCTGTAATTTTTCGGCTACATATTCATAAAGAACTTTAAGACGTTTTCTATGATCTTGTACGAGCTTTTGCATCAAATTACGTTCTCAATGTATATCGAAGACGTTACCTTAATCGGTGGTACCGAAAACAATTTCAAATGGTGTAAAGGTTGTTGCGGAATTAATACTATTATTATAAGCCATTATCGCATATGTCATCACAGAGCAGGCATCAAGATCTGTTTTATCGTACTTAGCTAATCTATATATTTCGTTAATAGTGGAGTGGAATCTTTTCACTATTGCCATGGAACTAGGGTTATTTGGTGTTCCTATGTGGAGCTCTATTTTATAAAGATTTAAAAGTTCTTTTATTAATTCGTTATTAAATTCTGTACCCGAGTCGCTATTTATTTTCTGTCGTAAACCATAAACATTAAAGTATTTAATTAAGGCTCTTACAACTTCAGGGGTACTGCGATTTGGGATGTTTATTGCTTGCCCTAACTTACTGAAAGCATCAACAATTGTCAAATAATATTTACTTTCTGTGAATAGTAGATCTATGAAAACTTCTTAGAACGGTGTACTTTGACTCTGTGTTACTTTAATATGAGGTTTTATAGGTTTTCTTTCATATTTCATCTTTTTGCATTATTGGCAAGAATTTATTATAGCTGTTATTATTTCTTTCATATTTTGCCACCAATAATGCCGTTTTAATTTATTAAATGTTTCTTGGATCTCCCTATGACAAGTTTTACCCTCGTGATATTTTATCACTATCTCTCGTTGGTCCTGCTCGGAATCGGTTAAGTTAATAATTCTTTCAATACATTCAACAAGTTTGCAAGCTCCTTTCTTATATAATTGAATTAATACGTTTGAAAAAATTTTCCTAAAAGCTGGGTCTTCGAAATAGATGAAATATTTGTTTTTAAAGTCAACATATTCTTTCAGAAAGTTTTTAACTAATGTTTCATTATTTATTGGCATGTGAACTTCTAAAATCACAGAGGAAGTCTGCAGTCTGTGAACATGTACAGGATCGCCCCCGTCACTACATCAGATTTGATAGACCACAAATCCTCGCTAAAGAACACCGATTCCTTCCAAGGATGATTCGCGAGGCTATTGAAATCAAAAAACATCCTAATTTCAATAGAGAAGATGGCTGGGTGCTACCATCTGCTTGGGATCCTATAATAAATAAAATTAAATCCCAACCCAAGCATACAACTGCAAGACTCCATGATACCATAAGTTCATACTGTGTAGATCGGAACAAAAGTTAAATTTTAATCTATGGTAACCGCGGTTAACTATGACAGCTGGACGTTGAACATCTCAGTCCTTCCCGTGACCATGGGTGCTGTAAAGCTCTCGAAACGTCGGGTAAAAAAAAAAAAAAAAAAAAATAAAAAAAAAAGTTAAATATACACGAAGCAATAGATTCAAAACCGCATCAAATACTAGTTCATTCGTGGTTATCTGATAAATTTTCAGTCAAAGACATGTCTAACAGAAAGCAGCGTATTTTAGAAGTTCAAATGCCAATAAATAATGAAACATTAGTTAAAAACTTTCTGAAAGAATATGTTGACTTTAAAAACAAATATTTCATCTATTTCGAAGACCCAGCTTTTAGGAAAATTTTTTCAAACGTATTAATTCAATTATATAAGAAAGGAGCTTGCAAACTTGTTGAATGTATTGAATGAATTATTAACTCGATTCCGAGCAGGACCAACGAGAGATAGTGATAAAATATCACGAGGGTAAAAATTGTCATAGGGAGATCCAAGAAACATTTAATAAATTAAAACGGCGTTATTGGTGGCAAAATATGAAAGAAACAATAACAGCTATAATAAATTCTTGCCAATAATGCAAAAAGATGAAATATGAAAGAAAACCTATAAAATCTCATATTCAATTAACACAGAGTCAAAGTACACCGTTCTAAGAAGTTTTCATAGATCTACTATTTATAGAAAGTAAATATTATTTGACAATGTTGATGCTTTCAGTAAGTTAGGGCAAGCAATAAACATCCCAAATCGCAGTACCCCTGAAGTTGTAAGAGCCTTAATTAAATACTTTAATGTTTATGGTTTACGACAGAAAATAAATAGCGACTCGGGTACAGAATTTAATAACGAATTAATAAAAGAACTTTTAAATCTTCATAAAATAGAGCTCCACATAGGAACACCAAATAACCCTAGTTCCATGGCAATAGTGAAAAGATTCCACTCCACTATTAACGAAATATATAGATTAGCTAAGTACGATAAAACAGATCTTGATGCCTGCTCTGTGATGACATATGCGATAATGGCTTATAATAATAGTATTAATTCCGCAACAACCTTTACACCATTTGAAATTGTTTTCGGTACCACCGATTCAGGTAACGTCTTCGATATACATTGAGAACGTAATTTGATGCAAAAGCTCGTACAAGATCATAGAAATTTAAAGTTCTTCATGAATATGTAGCCGAAAAATTACAGACAGATAAGATTAAGGTTATATAAAAAAGAGGAGGTAAGGAAGTCCCAGAAATTAAAGAAGAGGACGATATTTTTATAAAAACTATTAGGACAAGAAAAGCAAAAGATAAGCCACGTTTTGAAAAAGCCAAAGTCATAGGGAAACCGGATCATAATATAATACCCGTTAAACTTAATAAGAGACAAACTAGAGTAGCTATAAAAAATATTAAACGTCCTCCACAGGTCGTGGCTAGTATTTCTGGCATTGGCAAAACTGTCCAACGGCCTAGATTTACAGAACCTGAACACCAATCCGGGGATAGCTCCTCTGAAACTTGGGATGGCAGTGATCAAGAATAACTCGTGGACCATTTTGAAAATATTAGATTTAAAATCGGTAGTTGAACAAATGGATATTAATACTGAACAATATAAGTGCGTAAGTAAGATTATTAGTAATAATAGTGAAGTTGGAGATGAATTTAGGGGGTTAATTAAGCAAATAGAAACATCCATAGATTTAACAAATAATAAAATACATCAGATTTTACCTATATCTAAAATAAGTAAACGAGCCAGTAGTTAAAGTTATCTCAGGTAATTTAGACGAAGAAGACGCTAGGCACTTCGAATCACAAATAAGTCAGGTGAATAATAGAGAACATTTGGTCGAACACCGAGTCACTCTGCTACAACAAGCATTTAACAAGCTTGTTAATGCGTCGGAAGACATAAATTCCAATGTCAATTTTTTACAAAATCAGGAAATAGATTCTATACTTCATAAGGAAAGGTCTCTAAAAATGTTGTAACAATATTAAATACTTTATATCAAATTTCGAACAATTTAGATATAATACAAGAAATAGACACAGCTATTGCTTTTAATAAATTACACACTTTACATCAATCAATCATAAATTCAACAGAACTATTAAATATGTTAAAAAATGTAGAAAAATATGCCAAATTGATTTACCCAGCAAATAGGGAAAATTTAATTAAGTTAGAAAGAAATATAGTAGTTAAATCGTATGTCAATAGGAATAACTTAGTCTTTGTATTAGAAATCCCACTAATTGAACCAGACATATACACATACTACAAAATAATACCAATTCCAATATCTAATTCCGATGTTACCCATATCATAATCCCATCATATCCTTTCCTATTGGTGAAAAGATTGAAATACCGATCAGCGGCGAGTCCCTGTGAAGAAATCGACGATGAAAAGTTCTTATGCCCAGAGGAAAGTCTCGCAGAGTATCCAGCTGAAAAATGTATTGAACAAATAATGCAGATGAAAACCAACCACAGTAGCTGCCAGCAACATAATATACGATTGGAGAATTTGAAAATTCAGAGGATCTTCAAGAACTACTATATACCACTAAGGACTTGATAATAACTGAACACTGTCCAGAACATGTACAAAAATACCAAGTGCAAGGCACATATATATCCTACCTAATCAAGAATGCAGAACACAGGTTGGGGACACATTCATCAAGGCTCCGAGATACCTTGCGAATATCAAACTTCAACTTACCACAATCGAGATGCCAACCGTACGAGAGGATGACATCAAGAAAGAAGCAAAACAGTTAGATTTAAGAAACGTGGACTTCAGTGATATAAAAGAACTAATAAATAGTGCTAAATTCAGTGATAACGAAATAAATACAAAATTCTTAGTTACAAGTGAAATCAGTTTATGGACCATAAGTTTATATTTCATTATAGTAATCTTTATAGTATTTACCATTTTTAAATTCAAATTATGTTATCGAAATTCTCCGAAGTCACTTAAGCCACATTCGGATAATTTTTCTCTCGAGGGGGGAGGAGTTAAGGCTGAGCACCCCTGCCAAATCTCATTCGTTCGCACATCATCAGCGATCCAATCTGGGTCAAGCGTATGCAGTAAATAAGCTTAGTAAATAGTTTTGTTGCATATAATTTAAGTATAAATAGACAATTGTAATCAGTTAATATTGAATATTGTAGTAATAAACTTCTTACTGTAACTCTGTCCAAATAAATAAAATATATTTTTTATTGAAGTCTGGTTCATTATCTTAATTCGCGCGTTGAGCAGAGTGTTTGGTGACGTCACGTACGTACGTACCGATGTCGTAATGCCAGAGGTCAGCGTAGCCGCGCAGGTCGCACTGGCCGCCGTCCACGTAGAGGCGCGCGACGAGCAGAGTGTTTGGTGACGTCACGTGCGTACGTACGTACCGATCTCGTAGTGCCAGAGGTCAGCGCAGTCGCGCAGGTCGCACTGACCGCCGTGCACGTAGAGACGCGCGGCGAGCAGAGTGTTTGTTGACGTCACGTGCGTACGTATCTACCGATGTCGTAGTGCCAGAGGTCAGCGCAGTCGCGCAGTTCGCACTAACCGCCGTGCACGTAGAGGCGCGCGGCGAGCAGAGTGTTTGGTGACGTCACGTGCGTACGTACGTACAGATGTCGTAGTGCCAGAGGTCAGCAAAGTCACGCAGGTCGCACTGGCCGCCGTCCACGTAGAGGCGCGCGACGCGCAGAGTGTTTGGTGACGTCACGTGCGTACATACGTACCGATGTCGTAGTGCCAGAGGTCAGCGCAGTCGCGCATGTAGCACTGGCCACCGTCCACGTACAGGCGCGCGACGAGCAGAGTGTTTGGTGACGTCACGTGCGTACGTACGTACCGATGTCGTAGTGCCAGAGGTCAGCGCAGGCGCGCAGGTCGCACTGGCCGCCGTGCACGCAGATGCGCGCAGCGAGCAATGTTTGGTGACGTCACGTGCGTACGTACGTACCGATGTCGTAGTGCCAGAGGTCAGCGCAGTCGCGCAGGTCGCACTGGCCGCCGTGCACGTAGAGGCGCGCGGCAAGCAGCGCGGCCGCGTGCCGGTGCCGCGCCGGGCCCGCGCGCGCCCCCCGCACCAGCCGCCACGACTCCGACTCTGCGCATGGGTGATGATGCATGCTTTTTTATTCTTATAAGACACTGCTTCACTAGAATCCTATCTTGTTTTGATAAGGCTCTAGATGGTAAATTGTATTTAGTATACGTAACCAAAGCCTATTTGTCTTTGATTTGAAAATACCCAGATTGTAATTAGATGGAAAGACTATCACAAATTAAATGATTTCAAAAGGAAAGATAAGCCCATCTAAATATTTTACTCATAATATAAAAGTAGCGCATGTGTCATTATAGTTTGTTCGCGTTAAGAAAATAGTGAGTCATCGTTGTCCGCCGGCCTGGCCACGCCCCCCAGTCAAATAAAATGCAAGAAATTAGAAAGTCGAGTTCACAGTGACCAGTTGAAGTCAGGCCTTCGAACAAAACAGTTGTGTATTTTGTGTGTTAGTCGTTCAACATTAAATTTTGAAAATGAATACCTCATCTATTCGAAAGAAAGGTTAAAAGTGGACAACATTAAAAGTGGATCAATAATCCATAGCGGAGAGAGACGCGTAATTTACAATGTTTATAAGTACTTTAAACTGTGTGATTTAAATGCGACTGCGGAGAGCACAGTAATAAAAACAGCAAGTGCATGTGGTGTGTCCGAAAATACTGTTTATAAAATTATAAAAGAACAAAAGGATACTAACACATTAAAATCATCCGTGAAAAAAATGCTCGACTATCGACGGTCGATAAATTAGATGAACTAGACAAATGTGCAATAAGGAGAAAAGTTCACTCAATATATTTAAATAACGACTACCCGACATTGGACACGATTATGACACTTTGCGAAGCTGACGAAGATATTCCTGTTTTCAAACGTACCACACTTCATTAAATAATGCACGAGCTTGGTTTCGATTTCAATAAACAGGATAGCAGAACATTGTTAGTCGAAAGAGAAGATATTGTTTTCTGAGGCAAATAAAAGAATACAGAGCCGCTAATAAAACCATTTACTATCTTGACGAAACGTGGGTAAACGCCGGACACGTAAAGACAAAAGCATGGTTGGATACAACGGTAAAAAATAAAAGACAAGCCTTTCTGGATTATCTATCTTATCAGCCGGTCCAAAAGCCCCGACAGGAAAAGGTAAAAGGTTAATTGTATTGCACATTGTCAGCGACAAAGGAGTCGTGGAAGATTGTCTACTAGTATTTGAATCTAAGTCTACAAAAGACTATCATGAAGAGATGGATAGTGAAAGATTCCTTAATTGGTTCATTAATATAATGCCTAAGCTAGAACCAGGAAGTGTGGTTGCCATGGATAACGCTCCTTATCATTCGGTAAGAGTCGAAAAAATACCAACAACCATCTGGAAAAGCAGCAAATAATAGATTGGTTGGATTTTATTTAAAAAAAGAATTATTAATGAAAGTTGCCGATATCGCCCCACAATATAATAAATATTTAATAGATGAGACTGCCAAAAGTAATGGCATTACAATTTTTCGCCTACCGCCTTACCATTGCAAACTTAATCCAATTGAATTGGTTTGGGCCCAAATAAAACATTATGTTGGTGCCAATAACTCTACGTTCAAAATGAGTGACATAAAAAAATTATTAGATGATGCAATAGCATTAATAGACGCTAATCGTTTGAAGAAGTGCTGCGACCACGTGATACGCGAAGAAAATACCATGTGGAATTTGGACGACATCATGGAACTTGCAGAACAAAATTCTTTCATGCACGCACAAAATGAAGAATTTCAGAAAAAGATTACATTGATGGAGAGTCATATCAAAGAAGACAGGCAATACATATTATATCTCGAGCAAAAAATAGAAGATCTTCAAACAGGGAGCCGAAAAACAAATTTTGAGATTAAAAATGTGCCCAAGAAGGAAAAAGAGAATAAGCAGGACCTGATCGATATGGTTGTGTGCCTCTCAGACACCATAGACTGTAAAATAAACAAAGGTGACATTAAGGATATCTACAGATTAAAAGGGAAAAACCCAGACCAAAAAAGTACACCTATTATAGTAGAAACATCGTCGGCCCTGCTGAAAGCGGATGTACTTAAAATGGCTAAGTCTTTCAATGTAAGAAATAAGACGAAATTGTGTGCAAAACATCTTGGTTTAAAAACGAATGAAGACACGCCCGTTTTCCTGTCGGAACACTTGACTGCTAAAGGGTCTCGACTTCATTATTTGGCGAGAGACTTAGTCAAGTCCAAGAGATATAAGTTTTGCTGGACGGCGTACGGAAAAGTGTATGTGCGAAGAAATGAACAATCGGCTATTATTCCAATAAAAAGTGAGGAACAGGTACACAATTTGCTGTTACAAGACTGACTATTTATTAATAATACTTTTAATTATTTATTACTTAGTGCCATAGATGTATTTCTTTTGCATGCTATTTTAAATCCATATATTGTAGACATTTTGCTAGAATACCATTCATATGTTAACTACATAAAAATGTTGCCGTGCATTCTGCAGAGTTTCTCGCTGCCGAATGATGATACAACTATTTGTCTTTTTAACTTAAGTCACGCTTTGGCGCTGTTATTATGCTTACCCAAGTGCTACGCATACAATTCATTTAATTATTTGCATGAAGTCCAGCCTGAAGGACACTCACATACTACATCACGCATAAACACACAAACTTACGCGCACACATATACACACACATATTCACTTACACTTAAATTTATATATATTCCCATACATCTGGTTGCAAGCATTCACACATTCATAAAATATTATTACATACTGCAAAACCCCAGGTCTTACTTCTACCATTCTAACATATATGCATATTACATAAGCCCGATATCTATCTTGAACGAAACTTCAAATTTAAATCATATCCGACATCCCCATATTAATATGACTAGTTTTTACCTACAATTACAAAATGGGTGACACAATCAACACAATAAATGATTTGGACGCATTAGAAATTGCTCGCTCATTTGAATGTGATATTTCAGAATTAAAAAAATGTATTGAAGTAAGAAAAAATGATTTCACCATGATCTCTCAAAATATACGCAGTGTATATAAAAACTTTGATGACTTTCAACTAATATTATCAAACCTTGAATTTGAAGCAGATGTCATTACTTTAACTGAATGCAGATTAGACCAAAACAAACCTATTCCACAAATAACTAATTATCACTCTTATTTCACTAAAACTCAATTAAATCAAAACTCTGGTGTAGTCGTTTATATAAAAAGTAATTTAAAACATAAAGTAAGTGAAATAAAATTAGCTCAAGCTAATTGTCTTCAACTCGAAATATTAAATAATACCATTCTGTGTATCTATCGTTCTCCTTCCTATATTAACGCAGATGACTTTATCGATTCCCTAAGTACTCACTTGGACTCTCTAAACTCTTCTAAAAGTATAATAATTGCGGGTGATATTAATATCAACATAACAATCAAGTCTATAGAACCACCATATGAATTAAAAGATCGCATCAATTACTTAAATATGCTGGCAGTGTACGGTATACTACCTGGTCACACAATCCCTACCAGGGAAAAAAATTGTTTGGACCATTTTATGATGAAAATGAATAAAACCAAATTCCATGCAACAATAGCTGTATTACATACTAGTACTACGGACCACTTTACCACATTTCTTTCGATATCAAAAATAAAATACCATCAAATAGCAAGCAAAACTAGAACAATTGTAAATTATGAAGCTGCTGCGCTAGACCTTGAAACTAAAAACCTCACAGAATTGCTCTACTGCAATGACCCGGATGCTGTGATAAATGGTCTAGTGTATAGTCTAAAGGAGATAATTAAAAACAATACTGTCGTTACAACTATACCTAAAAAAAATCGTAACATTAAGCCATGGATCACGCCTGGAATTCTGCGCTGTATCCGAAATCGAAATAAATTGCAAAAGAAAGTAAAAGACGACCCCTACAATGAACTTAATAAAATTATATATATTAGATATCGAAATTATTGTAACAATCTTATTAAAAAACTAAAAAGACAATATGAAAGAGAATTATTGAATAAATCTATTAATAATAATAAAAAATTATGGAAAAATATTAAAAATATTACCTTTACCAGTATGAGTAATAATAACAATAATATAGATCTACTAAACGTCATGCCCTCTCCAGCTGCATCTGCGGATTACGTAAATCACTTTTTTGCAAATATAGGGAGACAACTGTCTCAACAGGTACAGCTGTCTCAAGAGGAATTGAATGATTATTTGCGTAACTTACCAACTCAGTCAAACTCTTTTGTTTTGCTTGACACTGATCAGGATGAGGTGTCTAGTACACTACTGTCACTAAAAACGAGCAGTACCCCTGGCTGGGACAACATTCCTACCATATTTCTCAAGCGTGTGAGACTTCAAATTGTACCGATCTTAACTCATTTCATAAATCTTTGTTTTCACAAGGGGACCTTTCCATCGCTATTTAAACAGGCTATCATTACTCCAGTTCACAAATCAGGGGGATAGAGACAGTGTAACTAATTATAGACCGATCTCTGTCTTGCCCGCCATTTCTAAGATAATGGAAAAGTTGCTCAATTCGCGGTTACTTAACTATCTGAACAGATACAATATTTTATCTCCCTCTCAGTATGGTTTTAGACAGGGAAGATCGACTGAAGACGCAGTCTCTGCGTTGAGCTCGCTGGTGGTTGAGAAACTTGATAGTCACAAAAAATGCATGGCAGTATTCCTTGACTTACAAAAAGCGTTTGACACTGTCTCTATCCCTATCCTGCTGCGTAAACTGGAAGCAATTGGTATGAAGGGTACACCACTTAATTTGCTCAAGGACTACCTGTCTAATAGGAAACAGAGGGTAAAACTTGATTCCTTCATTAGTGAAGACTCGGAAGTGACATATGGTGTACCTCAAGGTAGTGTCCTTGGGCCTACTCTTTTTCTCATTTACATTAATGACCTTTGTGATATGAAAACAAAAAATGCTCAAATCCTTTCATACGCTGATGACACAGCCGTAGTCTTCAGTGCAGACTCATGGGAAAACGTAAGGAAACAGGCTGAGAGTGGCTTGAAACAGATAAACAAGTGGCTAAGCAATAACCTCCTTTCTTTAAATACCACCAAAACTAATTATATTTGCTTTAGTATTTATAACAATACACAACCACCAAAAGACTTCTCTATAAAAATACATAAATGCAATACTAGCCCAAATGTAAAAACTTGTAGTTGTCCTGAAATTCAGAAAGTTGACCAAGTAAAATACCTAGGCGTCTATGTAGATCAGAGGTTGTCATGGTATCCGCAGCTGGAATATATTTCCTCAAGACTCAGAAAATTAATCTGGATCTTCAGGATGCTGAGATACGTGGTGCCCAGGATGGTTGACAACCAAACTAGCTCTGAAAAAGGTCTCCTTATTAAAATATATTACTCGCTGGTGCAATCTATCTTGATATATTGTATATCTATCTGGGGTGGTGCTGCCAAAACCCGTTTTATTGAGGTAGAGCGGGCCCAGCGAAGACTAATTAAGACCATGTGTTTTCAAAATTTGGGGTTCTCGACCGAGCGTCTTTACCAAAACACTGGTATTCTTTCTGTTAGGAAATTATACATAATGCAGGCAGTTTTAAGAAAACATTTATCCTTGCCTTACAATCCTGATATCAAGAATAGGAGAAGACATGACATTGTTGTACGAGCTCCTCGAAGCAACACTGCCTTTGCTAAAAGACAATATACCAAACGGTCAGGACATCTATATAATACAGCATACAAGGTATTGGGAATATATGATAAAGTCTTTTTTGAATGTAGAAGACTTCTTAAGATATGGCTACTCCCTAAGTCTTACGATGACACTGAGGCTCTTCTAGAGTAATGAAGCAATAATTAAATTACATTATATTATTTTAGAATTTTACACACAAACACACCACTCAGTTTCACACACACACACACACACACACACAAACAAACACACACACACACACACGCACACACACACACACACTCACACACTCACACACTCACACACACACACACACACACACACACACACTCACTCACATACACACACACGCGCGCGCATTCAGGCTTATGTTGCTTAAGTTGCTTTGGCTGATTTATAAATGTAAATAAATAAGTATATTAAGTCATTTTTGTTAGACCACATATATTATTGTTACTTATATATTTTTATTTTGTTTCGTAATTATTATTTATTAAGTTTTCTTGTAAGAAATGACCTATTTTAAGGAAGAGCAGTGTCCCCTGGCACAGGCTGATTCAAGCTTAAAAGGAGACACTGGTCACATATATTCTAAGTACTTAAACTGTTACAGCAAATAAAACATTATTATATTATTATTATTATTATTATTTCATAATAAATTGATTAGTGATTTAAGTAATTTTAAGAAAATTTGTTTCCATTAAACTTAATTAAATGTTTGAAAAAAAAAATTTTACTCCACTGTGAATACACCTTTACCCTGTAGTTGCACTGATGACTCACTATTTTCTTAACGCGAACGGACTATACATACAAACGTCATAACACGACGTAACCGGGGTCGGATTTCGTAGTATAGTTATAGTATTTGTACCACTATTTCACAGTGTGTATGTAGTATCGTAATAATACTAAGCGAAAATACCATAATTTTACCTTAAGGCCGACCGACTTGTATTATTATTGGGTCCTTTTACTTTTTAATATTAACTCTACGGTATCGAAAATTTTTGTATTGAACACGAGTACCGCGTTTTTTATAAAATTAGCATTAGCTCCCTTTCTAGTCATTTAGTGCTCGATCGCTACATCTATCCTTGATACAACTATAATGTGGGGCTACCGCGATAAAAACTCTATGCTCCAGAAGCAATCGGTTTGAGAACAGAATTTCAAAATATTTTATGAATCAGAGTTTCAGTTTGAATTAAGTAGGTATAGTTCCTTTTGTACTCTTTTCGTTTTACCCTTATTGAATATAAAATATATTGGGTACCTATTTTCAAAATTAAGCTTATAAGTTATTTAGACAAAAGTAAAACAGAAATAAAAATAAAACCGTCAAACAAGCCTAGTTTATCTAAACGTTTCGGTAGACGCGTGACGCCGAAATCCCGGCGCATGGGATAAAAAGAAACATGAAACATCAAACGTGATATAATTTTTGACAAATAGTACGACTTTATTTTCCATGTACAATATTTTGGAGGGTCTGAATCCATCCCTGGTCTAATATTGGTAATGTAACTAAACTGACTAACTGTAAAATAAAGCTTTAAAAATGCGTTTACATAATAATTTATTGTAACAAAATTAATATAGGGTTATTTACCGATGATACGATATCTCATGTTCCTTTTTAATCTTTGTATCGTAATTTTTGCATCCTTTTACTACGCAACCAGACATATTTATGACAGACAAATCTGTCCTGCGCGCGCACCACTGAAGACCGAGCGTTGGCCCTAAACTGTAATTTTAGGGCCAAGGCACTGGTCAGTTTAATTTGTTCGGTCGGCCCGGTCCCCTTACGCTAGTAATACATAAGTCAATGTACGAATAATATAAATGAAAAGCAAACTATTGTATTTATTTGCTGTACCTACTCATTACGACTGACAAAGCAAACTGTTTTATGTTAGAATGTGTGAAATAATGCCAACAAAGCGAACAGATATGTAAATTTTGGTACATAACCGAGAATCTGGTTGCTTTCCACCTGTGCTCGAGGATGACAAGATCAGTGCCAACCAAATTAAGATTACAAAATACCCTCACATTACCAGCTGCACAATAATAGCACCAACCTATTTGTGACAGCAGTACTCCATACAAGAACGTACTTGTGTTTTATACTCGTATATGGTTAGAAGCTACCTCGGCGTGAATTACAGTCGCTCCCTTGCAAAAACCTATTTTTCTTGCGGCTACTTTGGTTCTTAACAAGGTGAAGCATCCAGACAGAATGCGAATTCTGTTTGAAGGTAAAGGGACGTGCTTATGTTTGAGAGGCGTTGAAACTCGCAAGATTTACAGTACCTTATTCGAAGACTGTTTGCAGGAAGTTAATGACCCCTAAAGATCTACGTTAGTAAATATAGCGTCGCACAAGCAGTCTTCAACGATTCGGAGCGACCAGAACACACAACCAGACACAGAACGTTTTCACCCAATTGTTCATAATTGTCAAAAAGGTTATCGTACTGAACTCTGCCAAAGGCCTTCCCACAGTTCAAGTACGCTAAAGAATGGGGAAGTCCCTGATGTTCTCGTCTCATATCTTACACAAGAATGTCCTCACTTGATCAATTTTATAAATGAGTGGATCTAGAACCTGTCATATAACTAAAGGCGAAATGTCAGACGACTTGCTGAAACAACTGAAATCGCCATTTCATTTAATTTCTGCACTTTGCTTTTTCTTTCCGTCAGTATTTTAGAAAAGTATAACAAATATTTTGAACAAACGAAGAAAAGACATTGTACTTAATTCATTTTGTGTTAAAACTGCATTCGCTAGACGTCAGTTCATTAACCAATCTATCTATCTATATAATTTTGTCAATCAAAAATCAAAAAGCTTAATATTTACTGTAGAAATGCCAAGGACTGCAAGATTTTGATTATAAATTGGCTAAAGAGCCTGTCTTACGAAGACACAGAAAAAATTATGTTTCGACACATAGGATGAGAGAGAAAAAAATCACACAAACACACACACACACACACACACACACACACACACACATTTATTTTTGAATATTATAATTTTTTTTGTATATGTAATCTCATTTCTCTTGAACGTTTTGTTTAGCTATGGAAGAGCGGGAGTCTCTGACACAAGTGCCATAAGGTACTTAAAAGATGCTCCCTACCCTATAAAAATTGTAAAATAACAAATGAAATAAACTTTTATTATTATGGGGTATCTATATAGTTTTCTCATCTGGTTGGGTTCTATAAATATATAATTATAAATGAAAATGAAAAGATAAATATACATAAATATCAATAACATAAAATAAATATAAAAGTACATAAATAAATAAAAGCCCAACCAAATGGAGGCCCTCGGCAGGGGAGACCAAACGGCCGAGGGTTAGGGGGAAAGGGAAAGAAACCGGCGGACGATGCGGGCGGTATCGAGGAGCACCGCCTTCTGCATTTGAACCTGGAGCGGTCCGCCACGTAGTCCCAGCCGCCTCAGATGACCCGAGAGGCTGACTGGGATTAGCCCGTTTGCAGAGACGACTACAGGAATAATTACGGTCGGCAGACCACCCCACATGTCGGTCACCTCGTGAGCCAGGTCCAGATATTTTGTTTTCTTGTCTGTTTCGGCTTTCACGAGGTTCTCGTCATACGGAATGGTAATGTCGACCAAAAAATATCCTTGACTGTGCCCGGTCCATCAGCACAATATCATGCTTATTCGCAAGAATAGTCCTGTCTGTGATGATGGCCCGGTCCTAATAGAGCCTGGCGGATCATTTTCGAGCACGGCTTCCGGCAAGTTCTTGTAATACGGCAATTTCCGATCCACGAAACCGTATTTCAGAGCGAGCTCCTGGTGTAGAATTCTGGCTACTAGGTTGTGCCTGTGCAAGTACTCAGAGTTAGAAAGCGCCGAACAACCGGAGATAACATGCCTAAGTGACTCACCGGGATGGCGACAAGCTCGACAGATGTCGACGGTGCCATCCTTTAGGATGTATCTCCGATAGTTGTTGGTCTTAATAACCTGATCCTGTATTGCACAGACAAAACCCTCGGTTTCCCCCGAAGAGATCACCAAAGCGTAGCCAGTGGAGGGAGGCTACTGTGTCTACGAAAGGCTCATGTAGAGCCTTGTAGAACCTCCCGTGGAGCTCCTTCTCCTTCCATACGGTCTCCCCGGTCGGAAATGCTCTGCACTGCCGGGTCTTGCCATTGCTCGTTGGCTAAGGATAGAGGGGTAAGTCCTTTATCACAAGAAATGACGTCCTTATAGAATGGATCATCCGATCTCGCAAGGAAGTAATCACGGAGGCTGCACACTTCGTGATTATGCATGGTGAGCGCGCTCAAGAAGCCACGACCACCATGCTTCCGCGGCAAGTACAGCCTCATTACCGACGATCTCGGATGATGCATCCTATGGGACGTCATGGTAGTGCGGACTTTTCTATCCAGGGCGTTAAGTTCAGTCTGAGTCCACCTGAGTATGCCAAAGGTATACATGAGGACAGGCATGACCCAACCGTTATATGCGTGTGCCTTATTCACACCGGACAAAAAGGCTGTTAAGCACTTTGGTCAAGCGTGCATAAAACACGTCGCAAACTGACTGTTTCATACCAGCCTCATCGAGACCGATGTTCTGTGACATACCCAGGTATCGGTATGTTTCAGCCTCGGAAAGGGTTCTTAAGTTGACGGGCATAGATAGGTCTATACCCTCAGAGTTAGCAACCCTTCCCCTTTTAACATGGAGGACCGCACACTTATCCGTCCCCAGCTCCATTCTAATAGAATTGCTAAATTCACACGTGATGTTTAGCAATTCCATAAGATGGGAGCGACTGGAGGCGAATAATTTGAGGTCATCCATGTAGAAAAGGTGGGTCACTTTTGTACCTCCTTTCCGAAGCTGAAATCCCTTCCCGGAGCCCTCCAGTAAAGTACTGAGAGGGTTCAAAGAGAGGCAGAACCAGATTGGACTCAGACAGTCGCCCTGGAATATACCCCTTCTTATCCTTATGCGGCTTTCCGCAGCCGTCATCCGCTCGCCTAGATGACAGAGGATCGTACTCCACTGCCCCATACACTGCTCGAGGAAGTCTCGAACTGTACAGTCAATCTTGTACAGCTCGAGGACCCTCTTTAGCCATGTATGGGGCACCGAGTCAAATGCCTTTCTGTAATCTATCCAGGCGGCGGAGAAGTTCCGACGGTTGCGTTTCACCACTTTGCCAATGACCGCGTCAATGAGGAGTGGTTCCTTGGTTCCACGACCGCCGCCCCGACATCCATTTTGAGCGCGCGACGATTATTATTATTATTATTAAAGTCTTTTTTATAAACATCTAACACTGTTTTACCAATTACTGGGCATCATTATTTATTATTTGTCAAAACGAAGCAACATTGTGTTTTATTCTATGGAATTAAAAGCGGAGCATATAATATTACCGTAATGGAAAGCCCATAATTCATTAGTGGAGCCTCGCAGGTCCATATAGCCGCCGTAGAGCAGCAGGCAGTCACGCAGTGAGTGCGCCGAGTGGCCGCGGCGCCCGCTGGGCGACACCTCGCCCCGCTCCCCCGCGCTGCCAGACCGCCGCGCGTGTGCAGGCCTTGGATTCCCGGGCACCTTACGCCATACTTGCAACTGCGTGGAGTGAGTGCATTGTTTCACATACATAATATATCAGTGCCAAAAATATTTTTACTGAGAAGAAATAAATTTTCGACGACTCAGAAAAATCACCTTCTGATCGAGTTAGTCCTATAGCCTCTCCTAGCAGAGATGTATCCATCTTGTATCAAGGATACAATCTTGATAAGGATTCTCCCGACAGTACAAATATGTGTCAAATATTGACTTTATTAATTTAATGATGTGATTACTTTGCTTTTATTTCCTTAAGCTTCCGTTGAAAATTCCACAAAAACATTTTGAAACCAAAGAATTTTACTAACTTAACACATGTCATACTAGGCTGTAAGAGCATAGATTCCTTTATAAAAACCAATTTTTGAACGTAAGGTGGAACATATAGGCCTCCCCCATAGACCATAGATTGTTTCATAGCGGGGATATGTGCCACAGTTGTCACTCTGTAGAAAGCAGTAGAAAGATTCCTTTGCCTTGAAATAAGTCTTATACGTAGTTGAGTCATTTTGCAGCTAACTGTTGTTGTAGCATGAATGGGTCGGCTCTAATGGGGAAGAACCACGCTCTCGCGGAATACTAGCGTAAAATAGTAGCATAATGTTGCTGTATTTCGTATGGGGAGTGTACCGTGATTCTGAGTGTGAACCGGATAGCCTTTTTGCTGGTTGCTGGAAATGAGACATTCCATCTTAGTCCTTATTTATTTATATTATTTCCTTTATTTTTATGTTATGTAAAATCAACAGCCAGTGCCGGCAAATTATATCGAGGGGCCCTTGATTTGCCATAGGTTTTTTAAGTATAAAGTGGTGAAAAACAATTCAATACTCAATTTTGTTGGTGTTAGTACAGTAGTTAACTGAAGGCCCTGTTAGACTCTGGTAAGTACAAAAAGCCAGACGTGAGATTGTCCTGGTAATTTAGAATGATTTTGATAAGAAACTAACAATTTAAAACTGACGATATTAACAAATAATTGAAGATGTTTTTAGCACATATTTCACTGCTTATATTTATAACAAAGTGCATTATATTTTCTGGAATAATGTTATATTTTATCAATGTAAAACATAAACTATGGATATATTTCTTACTTATTTATCTGTTTCTTTTATTACTTTTTAAACGTCTACGAAGTAACTTTTCTAGTTATCATGTAGGCAAATTTAGAAATAATACTATCCGTATCAATTTCTCTAAGCAATAACAATCAGAGAAATAATTTTGGCGTTCTTGACTCATAGTGTTCCCTAAATTAATTTTTTATACGGCTCAATGTCGAAAATGAACGTTTAACACTGCAGTTAATGATCAAAGGAGACAATAAATGCGCTAAGCAGTTTCTAAATTGGGGAAACTTGATTCTAATGAATTATTCATGAGGAATTTATATTCCAAGCCATTTCCATAATGACTGAACATATTTGGCCATAATTGGAGTTGCTTTCAAAATCTCTTCGGATTTAGTATAATTACATGATAACGCAGTTTAAAAACAGTATTTTTTGTGTACTTGTTGTGCAGTGCAGGCTTTGGTAAGGATTGAGTTCGCAGGGCACCCGTTAGTCAAGCTTTTTTACCATGCCAATTTGACACAAATGGACCAACATTGTTTTGATGCTAAAGTCGGAAGCTACTGCTAATTATTCAGCCGTAGATGGAGAATCTATCACACCTTATTAGAATGTTCTAAAAATACCAGTTAGATTTTAGTATGCTTTCATGCGTTTATCTAAAGCAGATAGAAAGGTATCAAAAATGACAGCAAACACTTCAATTTCAAACTGTTTGCCAGGTGTTTCTGTTTCAACAAATCCGTCAAGTGCACTAGAACCGCTAAAATGGTCGTACTTCGTGTTTCGCTTGCGTCTTTTTGAAGTTTGTTGCTAATATTCATGATAGCCTGTCAGGTCTTTGGCCTTTGCTCCAATATCTGAAATTTTTTATCGCATTGTTTGGACATCTCCATATAATGATTCATAAAGGATGTATTCCGTATCTATATTAGACGAATGCAGCGACACAATAGTCGCTTGCACGTGATCTAGTATTCCATTCCACGTAATTGTCATTATTTACGTTTCATGCATTTGATGTACTGCTTGCTTGATGCAATTCATTTGATTTTCTCGTAAATTCCACAGCACAATAGCAAATCGCACAATCGTGGATCGTCAGCCATCGAGACAATGAGAATGGAATTTTGAATTCAGACGCAGTGTATCGTACACTTGGTGCAATTCAGCAGCTAAAATTAATAAGCTACTGGGGTGCACGGGGCTAGAGAGTAGAACATTATTCCATATGAGGCCGAATCTGCGCTTTGTAAAGCTGCAAGCGTTATTTCGACATGAAATCCCGTCTTGATCTACTGAGCACTTCATGTTTTTTGATGTCAGTTAGCCTTCCCTTCCAAGTGCCTACGAAACTGCATGTCTCTCGAAATGTCGACGCCAATGATCGACAGAGTCGAGTATTGGGATCATTGGCGAATCGAGGTGTAACAACGTACTAAAATATGCACGAGCTCTTGCTTCAACACTGGCGTTATAATAGCGGTCATCTATTATTATTAGGTATTAATGCCTCAGCGGCTGCAAAAATCGTCAACACATAATGAAATAAAATTAATTCTAACTAACTGTTATTTCACAGTAAAAATCTATGTGATTGCTGCTCGCAATCGCAATATACTTGAAACAATCAATCACGAGCGTTAACTTAGACGTTCGTTAGACTTAATAAACCCGCACTCATGACTTCTGTTTCTGATTATTGGCAATAGTTGGAACTGTTTTTAATGCCACACAAATCGTAGATAACATTATCGGTATCGAACACGTAAAAAAACGCGCACTACGCACGCCGTACTACAAAGCATGTTCGAACGTACTGCGAACGTAAGTACAGTATCGTTTTAATGTTAATAAAATTCCTTTGCAGTACGCATAACAAAACCTAACATCTTTGATGTCCTAGCTATTATATTGTCAACATGGGTATTCAATAAGAACATAACTTATGTAATAAGGGTACATTTAAATGGGTTTAGATCAAGCTTGTTGATATTAAAGTATTCAATCTTAATAGGTCTTTCTGCGGTAATTCAGCATCAGCCTGAGATGAGATTGTGAAAAATATTTTCATATCATTAGTAAAAGACAATAGGCGTGACGATTTAAAGCAGGTTTCAATGCCGTTAACAAATACAAGAAATAGCAACGGTCCAGCAAGGAGCCCTGTGGTACGCCACTTGGTATTGACACCAAACTTGATATATAATTGTTAACAACTACAGCCTGCGATCGATTGTCGATATAACAAGAGAACTACGGCAGTAGGTCTCCACAGAAACCAACATATTGAGCTTTTTTAAAGTAGATTATGTTCAATCCGGTCGAAAGCTCTACTATAATATGTCTACACAACGTTTACTTGATGGCTGTCATCCATGGCTTTAGTCAAGAATAAATTAAGTAGCACCAAGTTGAAACGGTAGATCTATCCTTGAAGAAATCATGTTGAGACTAGCTTTGTTTAAGTAACAGGCTATTTCACAGTAATCATCAACCAACATTTCAAAGATTTTAGAAATGATTTAATTATACTTAAAAGTGATAACGCATCTGCATTTGATTTGATTTTGATCGAGGATAAATGTAGATGTCTCAAGGCCACAGCATCTACTTACAATCAAATGAACTGTATGCTCGTTTGTCAAAATTATACTATAAAAAATAATATCTTAAAATGGCAGCGTGTCACTCGTAGTGTGTCACCAATGATAGTGACACAGTTAGTAGTTATAGTATGTGCCAAATCGATTGAGAAAAACATTTAACCAGGGGTTATAAACCTTCAATATATAGGCACATTTTATATGTAGTAATTTCCTTATTTATAATGATTTTTTCATTATTTTTTATAATGATTGATAAATCATATTTTTATTAACTATTATTAAAAAGTTATGTAAAAGATCGTTGTAGAAGAAAAATCATCTACTGTTATAAAGTACTTTATTCATTTAACAAAAAGCATTAATTTATTAATATAAATTTATAACACATATAAAGATTCGAGTGAAAACAACACCGAATAAGTACGTACTTATCCAAAAGATAAAACTGTATTTCCAATATAATATAAGAACTTTATTTTTATTCGGTGCAATCATCGGCCCAAAAAAGGTGACGCATCTCTGGCTGCCATTTTCACGTTTCTTTTAGAACGATCTGACGTAACGCGCGTCTTGTTTATTTTAAAGGGATGAATTTGCAAAAGCTCAATATGGTGATTATATTGCTTAAAATATATTTTTTAATATGAAACTGTTTTTAAATGAATTGCTGCGTTACTTACCATAAATTGAAATATAAAATATAACACATTTTTCGCGATGTGTCGTAAGATTTTACTATGTTTATAGGAACCACAGACAATATTATTTAAAAACAAAAAAACAAAAAATATGTGCTGACCTAGAAGTGTGAATAATATCAATATTTAAATATTGTTATCACATCTAAATTGAGATTTTGTAAGTTACGCCTTTTGACACTCGGCTCACATCTGAGGTTATTGTACGTTTTTCTACACATACTATAGTTGTTAGTTGACAACGTCAGCGTTATGAAAATTTTAAATATGAAGCGGTTTTGTGATGACTGTGTAATGATAAGGTACTCTGGGTTAAATCGGGTTCACCTCGTATTAAATTCTTACCAAGATAAAATTTAAGTTAGCAAAACCTTTAATTAAGACGACACTTAGATATAAACTTTCCTGTTATTTCTAGTATTTACATTGTGTTCGTGTATGTATTGTTGGTTGTCCTAATAAAATAAATAAATAAATAAGCCGATAGATGCGTTAGTGTGCATGCGTACATTCGGGCACATACGTGTGCGTGTTTGTGTGTGTTACTACGTGTGCGTGCGGATTGCGCATATACGAGTGTGTGTTTGAGTTATAATAAAGAGTTGTGGTAGCTCAGTTGCTAAGCTCTCACTGAAATTTTATTGTACGCAAATTATCAGTAACCGGGGTTCGCTCCTCGCTGGTAAATTAAGTTCTTAATTTTCATTATAATTGTTGATTAATAATTTGCTCGGCACACGCATTGAAATCTCTGCACCAAAACACATTCAGTAAAAAAGAAAGCCTGTACGCACGTAACAATGTAAGCTTTAACTTTTATAATATTCAGAATTCTACCTCAGTGTCGTATATCCACAGTGGAGTCTCGTGCGACGAGGAGCCTGCTTCGCCTCCAAACACATAGAGCTTGTTCTCGTGCGCAGTGGCGGTGTGCTCCTGTAGTGAAGGCGGCACGTCCCCTCGGCTCTCGAGACGTTCCCATTCACCTGTGGCTGTAACATTTAGAACTGGTTATAATATCCTATAAACTATATAAATTTTTTATAGAATAAGGTTGACAAACGAGCACACTGTTCACCTGATGGTAAGTGGTTGCTGTGGTTTATACACATCTACATCAATACTCGATTTAAGAATCAAAATACAGATGGGCTATCACCCTTGAAGACTAAAATCGAATTTCTCGTACCAAGTATAAATGATATCCGGTTCTCTACAATCACCATAAGAAACGCAGCGGTGTTAAGCTGCTATTTCACGCTGGTATTCTGTGAGAGCGTGTTCCTTACCTTTGAAGAGAATCCAATACCCAATATCATCCCGTGGGTACGAGGGGGCACACTGAAATTATCGGGAATAGAATATTTCAAATTGAGTTACAATAAAACCTTTTTTAGAATTTGAATACTGGCCTCTTAGAATCTTAATGACATTCAAACAACTAAAAAAATGTTTAAAACGGTTTTAAAAAAACTATGTTGGTTTAAAATTGACACGTAGTTAACAAAAATGGAGCTCACGCGTGAACATTTCCGTGCCATAATTTATTACAATTCACGTCGCGGCTTATCTCAAGAAAAATGTCTCAGCGAACTTGTTTCGATTTATGATGTTGAAGCACCGAGTCAAACGATAATATACCGCTGGTATGGCGAGATCCGAGGCGGTCGTGTGTCGCTCGGCACTGTTTCTTCTGTAGGTCGACCAAGAAAAGAAAAAAACATGCCTGAAAACATCGCAGCTGTGCGAACTGTTATATTAAATGACCGTCATGTGACATACGAGCAGATTCGGACTGTTATTAGTATCGGAATGACTGCAATTCAGTCGATATTACATAATGAGCTGTGTGTAAGAAAGCTAGATTCCCGCTGGGTTCCCCACAAATTGTCCGAAGAGCAAAAGGTGGCTCGTGTAGATTGGTGCCGGAATATTCTGCAACGCTTCAACGGAGGGAAGTCAAATGCCGTTTATAATATCGTCTCAGGTGGCGGATCATGGATTTATTGATACGAACCTGAAAGAAAACATCAGTCAGCAGTTTGGGTATTCAAAGACGAGGTCAAACCAACGAAAGTGGTTCGTTATAGCAGCGTGGCAAAGAAAATGGTCGCTACGTTTGTCTCAAAAAAGGGGCATGTTGCTACAATTCCTTTACAGGAACGTAGAACGGTTATCGCTGAGTGGTATATCACGGTTTGTTTGCCAGAAATGATCTCTAACTTTATTCTCCGAACTCCGAAAAAATAACCCGAAACGTCTCATCATCTTACATCACGATGATGTGAGCTCCCATACGTCTCGGAAGACAAATGATTTTTTGAAGCAGATACGTTGAGCAGATGAGCCATCCTCCGTACAGTCCTGAACTGAGCCCAAACGATTTCTTTACATTCTCTAGAATGAAAGATTTATTACGCGGTCAACGGTTTAAAGACCCCGAAGCAGCTGTGGAAGCGTACAAATCAGCCATTTTGTCAACATCAACTTCAGACTGGAATTACTGTTTTAATGATTGGTTTGCACGAATGGAAAAGTGCGTTAAGTTGAACGGAGAATACTTCGAAAAACAATAAAATACAATTTAGCTATACCGTGCATGTGGTTTTTCTTATTCCCGATCATTTCCGTGTGCCCCTCGTACCGTTAAAGGCAACAATGAAAAATGAAACAGAAGATGGACAACAAATCAAAATAACAAAAATCTGCGGTAGTCAGTCCGCCTGCTAAGAGTGGCAACAATGGCAAATATACTGTCTGGCTGTAAACATTGATAGTCTCTCATGATGATGATGATGACTTACAAAATTAATGATTTCTTATATTTACGCGAACACTACTTATTTAAATAAAACTAGTTTTTACAGATTTTATCGCGTATATTAATTTATTTTATATTCCCGACGTTTCGAACACTTTACAGCACCCATTGTCGCGGGAGGGACAGATGTTTTCGACATCCCAATCTCATTGCTGGTAATCTTACTCGATATAATCCGTAAAAAATAGTTTTATTGCAAAATTAAGTTTACTTTTGGCATATTTATTGATTATATTTTTCTCATGTTAATACATGATATTATTTTGCTCTTAATAAATTTGTAAGTATTTATTATTACTTTCTGTACCAGTATCATCATAGATAAAAAGAAGATAAGGCCTTCCACCAAAATTAGTAAGCAACGTCAGGGCTATATCTACTAATTGGCGTCCTCGTATGTCGATTGTGTGCGGCCCTCGACCTAATTAGTGCAGCCGCGGGCGGTGAGCAACGTGGCTCAAAGTAAGCGCTGCACAATGCGAAGTGCTCTCAACTATATCTCTTACCAGTAACATTCTTACCCGAAGGAATGAGCACAGAATATAATGGCAAAAGTAGCAGCGTTAGCACCGTTTGCCTATTTTTTTGTTTTGTTTGACGGTCTTTAGAGTTACATAACTTATCCCTAGGCAAAAGCAACAGTTTATCATTTATTTATTTTTATTTTTTTAATAGAATAAGGGTGACAAACGAATAAAGTAATAAAATAACAACTTGATGTAGCTGTGTTTCGTATGGTGAATGTACTAATCGAAAATTCTTTTCATTGGAAACGAGGCTCTGCACTGGATCATAGTTCTCAAGATGACGAATCAAAACGCAGACAGCGTTTTGATTCTTAATCGAGGACAGATCTAGTTGTAAAAAGGCCTCAGTATCCACTTACTATTAGGTGGATACCTTCCCCTATTTCGTCCTATGGGTGTCGCAAGAGGCGACTTTTGGTAATGCCAGGAAGGTCTTGTGGCTTCCGATAGATGACGATTATAACCATACATCTCGTTTACGCCAGACGTAAAATTCCTTGACTTGTAATCGACAGCAATGCCTGATATGCTCCCGTCTGGTATTGTATCTGTATATATTTGTATATATATATATATATATATATATATATATATATATATATATATATATATATATATATATATATATATATATCAAATTGCTTGCCAAGCGTGATAATGAGTGACTTGTACAGTCCACCACCAGATAGACAACAGATTGATAACTGTAGTGTCACGACTCGGCTCTTGATGATATACCCTGCCTTTGTGTTTACTCGTTCCATGTCGGTCGCCAAAGTCGCCTGTAATGAGTAACAAATTCTTCTAACTGTACAAAAGAATAGTAAGTCGGTTTGTAATGAGTGACAAATTCTTCGAACTGTACAAAAGAATAATTAACAGGACTGGTTACTTACGGGAATTAGAAATCATAATCGTAATTGTAACACCCTCTTAAGTCCACTGCCGAATATAAGCCTTTCCCATAGTATGCCTTATAGGGAGGATATTTGCCATGCTTGGCAAGTGAGTTGGCAACCACAGATATAATACTTTTAGTTGTTATTACATTGACGCTTCTGCCCATCTCATCTGTCGCCTTTTATGACACTCACGGGATGCTATGTGGTAATGGATATTCTTACATTGCCATTAAATGGTTAATAACGTTATTACAAAATCATAACTCACCTAGAGAAAACCTCCAGAAGTCCTTGAGCGGCACGGCGCCACCCGCCCCGCGGCCGCCCAGCACGTACACATGCCCGCCCAGCAGCGTGGCCGAGTGCTTGCCGCGGGCACAGGGCACCGTGCGTGAATCTCCGCACCCACTGTCCACGCACCGCCACATCTCACCTGCGGGGACAACGAAGGCTAATAAGCTAACACTTATGTTACATGTTGTTTCGTTTGGTGAGTGTAGAGAACCGGAGACTCTTTTAGCTGGAAACGGGGCATTCCATCTTAGTCCTCGGGTGTGACAATGCATGTTGACTCTTAATCGAGGATAAGTGGATAGTGAGGTCTATAGGCCTCACCACCCACTTACTATCAGTTTAAAGGGAACCGTATGCTCGTGTGTCGTCCATATCTACATAAGCAACATTTAAGAGAAAGAAATGTGAATGCATTTCTCGCTGTCGATATTTCGTACACACATAAAAATCTCATGGAAAATTATAGGCTTATGTATTTCTAAGCATAATAATGATAGTCCTTGCTACATATTTATTGATAATGTATATAATATGTATGAATGTTATGACTTTGAATAAGTATTCTTGTAATCTATATCGAATAAACGTGATTCTATTCTATTCTATTCTAAAATAATTCTATAATGCTGTTGTACTTTGGGTTAGTATTTTATTTATTAATTACACAAGTTAATTCATCTTCTATGTTTTCAAGCAATTTTACGAAAGCATTTTTACACCCTACTAGTGTTACTCGAATCCGTAATGACTGTAGTTTGCTTGAATTCAAAGGCATTTTCCGACAAAAAATGCAGTGCATTGCTCCCTTTCCTTCCCCTTCAAAACACATCCTCGTAACATTCCATATGTACGTTAAATGAAAAGCTGTGTCCCTCGGGGCTCGTTGGTAGGACCGGTACTCTTTCTGCTCTATAAGTATTGCTTATTGAGATTTGCGACCCTTCTTTTACTATGAAGGGTCTTGTTTGGGAAATGTCGTTTTAACGTGTAAATATTGGTGAGACAAGAGGAAACATCGGTTCGTTTGACGAAGCAGGAACAATGTAAACTCGATTTTGCGTGGGTGTTATTTTTATTAAATTATTATTTTTGACGTTAATTGGTAAAAGGATACTAACTATGTAAAAGGATATTAACTAATTATTTATCAGATTTAAGTTATGATGAAACAGAGAAACTCATAGATACAATTGTGTAAGTTTCATACACCTAATTAGACACACACACACACACACACACACACATGTACTTACATACACATACGTACTCTCTCTCTCTCTCTCTCTCTCTCACACACACACACACACCCACACACACACTTCACTCACAAGTTATGTAGCTAAAGTTTACTAAGCTTAACTTTATTTTTTATAATAAACTATTTCTTTATTAATTATATTATAAAATTGTAAAATGGGCAGAAGAGCGAGGCGTCTTCAATACTAGTATGCAAATTACTCACGGGAACGTTTCAAAAACATACGAACAGTTTTTAAGAAATGAAGTTATTTATTATTGAACAAAAAAGGCCTCGTCTTACATGTCACTAATTTTGTGTTCAAATGCAAAAACCATTTGTATATAAATACAAATTGTTGATTTTCGTAGGATGGTTTATAATTGCCTCTATGTCTCTATATTTAGTATTTATATAGAATTAAATTTATTTATTTTTAGATATTCTATTTTTAGATCAAGTACAATTAAGTAATTAAGTTTAAGTAATTAAAAAAAAGTATTTTCTTTATTACTGATACGAAATTATATCCCTAGAAAATTTAATCTACCGGAACCACATCAACGTTTGTTTATGAATCTTTTATTTTTTTATTTAAGAGAAGGATAACGAGCATGCGGCTCATCTGATGGTAACTACCAGCGGCCAGAAACAACTGCAACAACAGGGGAATTGAATGTACATACATTGCCGGCCTTTTCAAAAAGAGAACCTAGACTCTTTTCTTGAAGGTGTATATTCTTTTCTTTTCTCGTATCTATCTATCCATCTAATAAGGCTCAGAACTCATGGAATGATATTTTACTAGCGTCCGCAGCGGTAGAGGAACTACTATTTAACTTCAAAACTCACGAGACAATAATTTTGTGTGGATTCGTGGCGGTCGCGTAGTTGGTTACGCTCGCAAACTTGTCGGATCGGAAGTCGAGGGGGGAGCAAGGTAAGTTTTTTTTTTTAAATAGAATAAGGGTGACAAACGAGTACAGCATGCACCTGATGGTAAATGGATGCTGTGACTCATAGACATCTACAGTTATCCTCGAATAAGAAAACACAGATTCGTTGTCACTCCTGGGCACTAAGATGAAAGGCCTAATTTCCAGTAAAAAGGGTCTCTGGTTCTATACACTCACCATACGAAACCCAGCAACATTGAGCTGCTATTTTACGCTGATATTCTGTGAGAGAGTGGTCTTACCCCGGTTGAACCGACCCAATCGTGTTACAACCATAATATAGCTGCAGCGTGGCTCTATAATATAAAGATAGATTGAAGACTTATTTGTGTTGGATCGATTTCCATTAAAGGCATCAATGCAATGTAACGTCGCTCCCTTAATAATCTTATCCCTTCATTCCACCCAATACAGCTCAACCAGTTCGTTAAAATCTACTACTGGACAAAAACCATTTTTAACCCGGTTTTGTCATTGAATTTACTTGTGTGATTGGAGAAACAAATAAATGCTTTATGTATAGTTTATTATCTGCATTTTGATTTTAAATCGAGGATAGCTGTTTATAAGCAACAACATCCATTTACCACCTCGGCCGAATGTTCGCTCTCACACTGCTCTGAAACTTATGTGTGTAATTAAAAAAAAAAATTATTGGTAAGATCGCTTGGATATTTACATCAGGTACATATGTCGTTTTAGTAGAACACAGAAAGCCATTACTCTATCTATACATACTCGTATGAAGTGGCCGTCAGTAATATTATGAAAATTTATTGTACAAAGCAAAAATAGTTTTATTAAAAAGAGTGATGTACATTCTGTAAATATAAGGAACAAGCACAAGTTAGTTTTATCTATTACTCGACTTCAAAAAGTCAGTAATTCCTT
The DNA here is from genome assembly GCA_907164705.1 of Parnassius apollo. Taxonomy (NCBI): domain Eukaryota; kingdom Metazoa; phylum Arthropoda; class Insecta; order Lepidoptera; family Papilionidae; genus Parnassius; species Parnassius apollo. Next base: position 7,351,920 of record CAJQZP010001427.1, on the reverse strand, counting down.
CATGGGGCATGGGGCGTAAAAATACACACTTTTACAACAAAGTCCCAGAAATTATGCAGACCTTATCTATCAAAAAGTTTAAAACTTGTATTAAACAAAATATTTATTAACAAGTTTTGTTTAAAACAATATTTATATTAAACAAAAATTGTTAGTATAGATTGTGCAATTGTATACTGCTGAAGAGTACTCCATTGATAATAACCCTTGGGAATGTGGTGATCGCTACCACGCTGGTTCAAAATGTTTTCATACTAATTGTTAGTTAAAGTTACAACCTATGTACGTCCTACTGCTGGGCAAAAGACTTCTCACTTTTGAGAGGTTTTTAGGGCAAGGAAATGTTCCCTGCGCTACCACAATGCGTGTTGGCGAACTTCACATGTCTTCGAAATATTGTTTTTCTTATTTCTCAGGCATGCAGGCTTAGTAACGATGTTTTCCATCACCGCCGAGCACGTGACAAATCAGCACTTAAAATTGCAATTAATAATTTCATTGGTTATAGATTCTATTCTATTGAAATAACTGGCTTCTATTAAACTCAGGAACTTATTTGCTTGTTATTAAAACGTAAATAATCATTTGAAAAATTTTTGTCCGTCACTTTGTGCTTTCGGGCTAATATTCGGAATAGCTGACCCGATTGCAATGAAACTGCACAAGCAGATATAGAGCATTGCCAGGAGTGATCAATGTTGGCTTATTATTTTTACGAAAAAATTTTCACATTCCTTTTTTTTTAAACATTGAAAAGTGGTACAAACTATTTGTATTTGATTATCAAAGTAAATAATTGATTTCATCGTTACAAGTACCATTCTATGAAGGAGTGATACGTCATTATTATTAAATAGTAGTAGTAGTAGTAGTAGTAGTAGTAGTAGTAGTAGTAGTAGTAGTAGTAGTAGTAGTAATAGTAGAGTAAATTACTTTGGAGTTACGAAATTAGATAAACGTAGACAATATTTTGAGCTTATTTACCTTCACAAAATCATTCATTCCTCCATCGATTGCCCAGAATTGCTTAATTTAATTAATCGGTCGATCCCGTCTGCGTAACCCGCGTATCTTTCGCCTTGATGTTTACAGAAACATCTTTCTTTAATCTGGTCATTAGAATTTATCGAAATTTTGACGAGCTAAGACATCGTAACGCTGATCTAGACATTTTTAATTCTAATATTTCACAATTTAAAAGATCTGTAATTGCTACGTTAAAATTAAATATGTAAATTTAACGAATATCATTAAATAAGTTCTTTTTTTAACTGTCAGTAGTACTATGTATTATTAGTTTATTTTTCTGTCATACTTGTTGTCATATTTTGTTTTGCTGTGCATACTTTATTGGATTATACACTAGTTATAATATTTTTGTTACTGTAAATGTGTTTTGTATTGTCTTCAATCTGTTTGTGTGCCTTATTAATAAAATAAAATATACGCCAGAGTTTCAGTTATGTCTTCATCCGCTTAAAGCTCTCGAAAGCCAAGTGTGTATCATCAAATATTTAGCCACCTATAACCGCATGATTGTCAGCAGGCCTGTGAGTTAGGAACCCTTTGTTTTCACCCTCACGTCGGCAGGTTGCACCCCTGACCGTCCGCACTCCCCCTTTCGTGTCGCAACAAAAACCAGACGAGGCTTTTTTCATTGAGGTTGATTTGTGTACAAGAGCGACCTTTAGCCGGTTGAATTAAAAATAAATTCCATAGAGAGTTTGTTTACTGTTTACAGACATTTTTTTGTTTGTGAATTTTTTTTTTGAATAACATGAAATATTAAATCCCTATGTAGATATGGAGATAGGTTTCATTTATTTTTAATAGAATGATGGTAACAAGCGAGCACACAGTCCACCTGATGGTAAGTGGATGCTGTGGCCATTAGACATCTACTTCTACCCTTAATTAGAAATCAAAATGCAGATGCGTTATCAGCCATGAGAAATAAGATGAAATGCCTTGTTTTCCTTGTTGGTGCTCTTTGAGAGCGTGGTTCCTCATCGGTTGAGCCGACACTTAATCGTACTAAAACCATAATATAGCTGGCTGCAGAAAAAAAATTTGGGTTTCGTTTTGTATACTTGACTGTAAAGATGTCTAAAATGTTCATTTAGCTTTATTCAATATAGGTTTATTATTAACGTTAAGTATGAAGAATAAGTTAGCTGTAACGAAATCAATGCTTGCCCATGTATGTATGTTTTTTTCATTTATAATAAAAAACTATGGACTATGAAAAAACTGGATGGGCTGTTTCGGGGAAGTAGCCGTAGTGGAGAACGTGAATCATGTAATATGTGCCTCAGAGTGTACCGATCATTAGAAGTACGAAATGAAGTAACTAAAATGAACGTTGTGTGCGAGGCGAAATATGGCTTTGATAATAGTCACAGTGGGCACGTTTACGCTAACGGTAGAGCCGTGCTGCAGCTATATTATGGTTGTAGCAAGAACGGGTCGGAGGAAGCACCACGCTCTCACAGAATACCAATGTAAAATAGCAGATAAATGCTGCTGTGTTTCGAATAGCAAAACGAGGCATTCCATTTTAGTACTCATGGGTGACAACGCATCTGTTCTGCTTTTTGAGTCTTAATCGAGAATAAATGTAGATGTTTATGGGTCACAGCATCCACTTACTATCAGGTGGACTGTGCGCTCGTTATAAGTGTTGTGTCGACATAAGTACCGATATACAGAATGTAGAGATACAAGCGATATAACCAATAATTTTTTTTATTTATTTATTTTATGTACACACATTAAGGTACAGAAGCAGTCTTATAGTAATTACGTACAAAGGTTCTACTTATTCCAAATTCGCTGAAATATCTTCCAGTAGACCCATAAAGGAAATTATATTTAAATTGCAAACTTAGTGCATACATTAGTACTACAAAAAAATAAATAATATACACAATGTTACGGAAATTATATAAAATAAAACAATAAATAAAAATAAAATAAATCAATAAATAATAATAATAATTGATACGATAGTTACATATGATATATATATATATTTTTTATATATATATATATATATATATATATATAAATTAACAGGATGCAAAGTAGTTATCTCTAAGACGTTTCTTGAATATCAACAAAGTTTCGGAATTTCTTATATTTGACGGTAGTGAGTTCCATAATCTTACAGCGTGAACTGAAAAGGAGTGGGAGTAATAACCGGAATTAAAGACGGGAAAGTCAAGAAGATTTTTAACAAGGGCTCTGCATGGTTTGTCCGGAGGATGGGTGAAGGAAAATCGGCTTCTGAGGTATGTGGGAGAGGAAGGGTTGTGCAAAATGTTATAGAGGACACATAACAATCGAGTGTTCCTTCGAAGTCGAATAGGAAGCCACTTGAGTTGCTTACGAAACTGAGATATACGGTCAAATTTCTTGAGCCCAAATATGAAACGGATACACTGATTTTGCAAGCGCTCAAGTTTATTAAGAAGCTCCTCTGTAGCATCCAAATAACAGGCATCCGCATAATCAAGGAGAGGTAGGATAAGAGTAAGCACGAGTGATATTTTAGCTTTAAGGGGTAAGAAATTTTGTAGACATTTAAGCGAATGCAAAGTAAAGTAGACCTTGCGACTAACTTCAGCGATATGCGTGGTCCATGTTAAATGGTGATCAAATATGACGCCTAAGTTTTTGACAGTATTGGCAAAGGGTATAGGAACGCCATTAAAACAAACAAAAGGTAGTGATGTAAATTCTAATCTATTACGCAAATGCCTACTGCCTATTATGATATATATATATTTTTTTTTGATATACAAATATTCACACAACGTAGACCCACCCTGCAGCTATAAGATGGTTGTAAAAGGAATGAGTCAGCTCGACCGGAGAAGGACCACGCTTTTACAGAATATAGCGCGAAACAGCAGCGTAATGCTGCTATTTAAAAAAAAACTGGCAATGGTATTAACATTACTAATTCTTTTAACCACTCCTGTAAAATGCTTGTGTTGAAAGTGGTTCACAACATTAGTCGAATGGTGGATTTAAACCCACTTTTCGGGATTAATTTCATTATTGCCAGCGGGGATCGAACCCAGCTTCCTAGCGCACTGTGTTATTTCCGGTAACAAGCGCTTAGCCTATGCAACCGCACTACGGATTGGTATTATGTAGCAAATACTGTGATGAATGATGTTTTTTTATAGAATAAGGATGACAAACGAGCACACAGTCCACCTGATGATAAGTGCTGTGGCCTATAGACGTCTACATTTCTCTTCGATTAAGAATCAAAATGTAGATACGATCTTAGTCCTCAGCGGTAACTACAAAGGACTCCCCTGGAGAGGAGAAAATTTTTACTGAAAACGAGGGATTCCCCTCGTTTCCAGTAAAAACAGTCTCCGGTTCTCTTCATGTTACACACATACAACACACAGTGCATTAAGCTGCTATTTTACGTTGGTATTTCGTAAGAGCGTGGCCCTTCCACGGTCGTGCCAATCCACTCGTGCTAGACCATAACATAACTGCAGCGTGGCTTTACTACATTTAACATGTGAACATGTCTGCCGTATATTAGACGACTGGTTACCGTTACAGTAAGTGAATCCACAAGACGTGTGGTCTCAAGTTTATTATCCATTCAACCAGCGTGACATTGCGGTTTAAGTCCAGCAGACTTTCACGGACTTATGATGATGATAATTTAAATATGATGAAAGTCACCTATAGGATGTTATGAAATTTGCAAACTAAAACATACGTATATCGATTCACCATGATTTATGCATTTTAATCATACCAAGGTCTGTCGTTGAATAAAAGCAGCATTTTAAACAAGAGGCACGTCGGTGCCCGCCCGTGGAGACTCGTACAAGGTGAGGGGCGGGGTGTGGTGGCAGTTTCACTGGGAGTTACATTAGGAGTTACAGTGGGATAGGGGCCGCTTACCTCGTTGCCGTGCGCTGAGCTGGGCCACGAGTGGCTCGACCGTAAGTTACTACATCAGCAGGCTTAATTGAGGGTCTCTACATAACTTTGATGTGCATGTTGGTAAAAAGTCTCTAGTCCACGACGTAAGCACACGCTTCCGATTCGCTGGGTTTGGTTAAATTTTGTCTGAATATAAATTCAATACTTTCAAAGAGGTCACTTGTAAGTCTGTAAATTTTAATTTACAGTAAAAATTACTGTGATTCGTGCGTATATAGAGGTTATATACAATATGCGTAAAGGAAGGCTAGACATTTATTGCGAATATGTAAACGTATATATATATATATATATATATATTTTACATATGTTACACAAGTGACGAGAGTATAATTGATTAGTGATACAGGTCTTTCCTAGTACTGGTAGGCCATGCTGCAGATATTAGATAAACTTAATACCTATAAAATTGCCGTTTTTCATGAAATAAGTTAACGTATATTTTTCTATATTTTTTTATTTCGATCGTTTCTATTTAATCGATGCATCTTTGTCAACGCAGTGTGATAATGATTTATGATGCCCATCTTAAAGAAATCAGCTGGACGGGAGGCAAAAAATTCTTCAAAGGCATTTTGTACTGCCTCTCGTGAATTTAATTTTTTTCCGCCAAAAAGTTATCTAAATTCTGGAAAAGGCAGAAGTCTTTAGCCGCAAGGCCTGTTGAGGACAGCGGATGACAGAGAACTTCCAGCCCCAGCTCTTGTAACTTGGGGACCGTCAGTTGTACTGACAACAGGTTGCACATTTCATGCAGGAGCAGCGGGGAGGAGTGATTGACCAAAGCTGGCCGGAGACGGGCGAGCTTCTCCATCACCGTGTTCAGTTTTTCACAGTACACATATGCAGTAATGCTCATCCCGTTTCGTAAAAAGCTGTGATGAATCACACCGGCGCTGGACCACCAAACAGTGACCATTAGAAAAAGTTTTCGGACGACCACTAGCTTCATTTTTCAGGTCGAAGGTATTCTAATAAAAAAGGTTAGTGTTAACTAGACGATTATTTAAAAGAAAAGACTGCTTGGACATAATGAGTTTAAAAATTGCAATAAAATTATAACTGTTTTGAGAAAAATAGTCTACCTACTTGTGAACTTCTTGCCGCTTCTTCTTACATGATCTCGCGCAGGAGGGACTTGTTGAATCGATGGAGTAGCTCGACTTTCAAAAAGTACATTATATAGGTCAATTTTTAATATTTTGACTTTGAATTTGAATTATCCAAACACAAAATTTAATCCGTATCCTTAGAGCCGTTTCCAAGGAAACAATTACGTACTTAATATAGGTACTATATTGTGAAAATTAAAAGTAGGTCATAAAATCTCTTTGTTTTTCGATATGAGAAATCAAAATTTCTATTTTATATTTCATTAATCTACTACATTTCAAAATAAGGTTTCGGAGACTGCCTGTAGCTTACTCTTTTTTAAAAGGCCGGCAACGCACCTACAATTCACCTGTTATTGCGGTTGTACATGGGCGGCGGTAGTCACTTACCATCAGGTGAGCCGCATGCTCTTTTGCCTCCTCTTCTATAAAAAAACACGCTCTACCATAGCTTCTCTTTATGGACTGGATTTGATCTCGACTGGTCCTAGGACTTGGTTGGTATCTATCCACAACTGTGATATCATCTGCATACCCATAAATATCGGGCATTCTTCATTAAAAATTAAAAGGAATAGGCTTATATATGTAATTGGTGTTATATCAATAAAGTATACAAACCACAAGTAATGTTGTCCGAAGAAGTGTAGAAAAATATAAATATTAAATTAAAACCCGTAAAATAAAAAAAAGATGAAATTTTCAAACAAAAAGTAAATATTAAAAAAAATTCAGTAAAAATGAACACTCTGTTTAGACAACGTACCTTGACCCCTTGGAAGAGTAACAACGTTGCACGCGGGTGGCACGCCGACAAAAGACACCGCTGTCGATATGTCGCAACACCAATAGTTTGCACTGCGTGGCAACGTCGCTTTTTAATGTTCAAGGATTCAAGTTCATTGAATCATTGACTTAGTGACCCAATTCTATAGAGTGTTCAAATTTGCTTAAAATTAAAACTCTACTTTTTGACCTAATTACTGGACCGATTACGTTCATTTTTTGTATATCGTCAGCAAAGGCGATAACAATATATGGTTTCATTTGTTTCAATTGAGTGTTTTATAATAAAGTTATACAAAAACAAAGTAATGTTGTAAACCCAAGAAGATCAGAAAATATATACATTTGTTTTAATACTACGAGTTATAGCGTAGTTTGTAAATTATTAATTATTTAGAAGTAAGAAAGATGTAATTACAAAAAGTAATTAAAAAAGGATTTCAATTCTGTTCCTTCTTTCGCAAGTTACGCGCAAAAGGCTCTTTGTGTAGCAAAAAGTTGGTGGCAATGCTATGTTGGGTCGAATCGGTGGACATGTTGTGTACACGGTTTTATAATACTACGGTTGTAAACAGAGTCGCGTGACGTTCGCAAATGTGCAATTGATGTCCACAGGTAAATGCTGCACGCGTACGCTGAAAACTCATGGAGCCGTATTTATCCCCGCCTGCAGCGGTATCTGGAGGAACTGCTATTTTATTTACAAACCTCACGATACCGCTGTTTTGTAGGGATTCGTGCTCGCTGCAGATCGCAAATTGAGCGGGTGCAAGGTAGGTTATCTGCGTTAGATTGATTGCCAGTAAAAGCCGTACATACCGCGAGCATGAATCTCGTCGTGAAATTTACCGTAGCCATACATCGAACTATACATAGAGGGCATACATGCATCTGCACGTCAAATATTATAATGCGTTCAGGATTCTAATTGGGATACCGCGGTAATGTATAACCTCGTACTGTTTGCAGAGGCACATGGTGATGAGTCGCTTGCGGGCTAGCACCAACACCATCCTGAGCGTACTATCAGACAGATGGCATTCGCTAATGTTGAAGTGTTGGATAAATCTGCATACTGCAAATTAGACACGCCGTGAACTTGGTTAGTATGTTAATTTTCATTTTATTATTATTATTATTTTTATACGTATATTTCTTATATTCTGCGTGGTAAATATCCCCGACCGCTGCGGGTGAGGGTAAATATCGCTCCGTGAGTTCTTAGTACGTGCTGCACGCGATGATTTAGGTAAGTACTTATAACATAGTTTTTTATATTCCCTTCTTTGCCTACTGGATAATGGAAGTACATAATGTGATGAAAAATGTTATGGTTTTGAATTTGATTAAAGTTACAGCTTATATAAGTCCCTACCCTAGACACTGGCCTACTTTTATTTGTGTGTTTTGGGGCAAAGTTCTTGTTAATGCCCGCCTCGTTCTCATGCGTGCTGAGGGACATATCTTCGAATTACTTTTTTTTTCATTTCCCAACCGTGCCGGTTTCCTCACGATGTTTTCCTTCACCACCGAGCACGTGGTATATCAGCTCATAAAACTGCAGTTAACAAATTCACTATAGCGAGCTAATAGGCCTCTAAGCTATCTCGGCTCTTGAATTTTGAATTTGTTTATTTTTATGCTATTTTATTTCTTTTAACATTAGAAAATAAGCAGACTTTGTTTTTATTTATTACACAGCATTACATAAACATCAAACTGAAATCCAAAAGTAAACTTCTCTTCTCTTCTTTCTCTTGTGGTGGCGAAATAAGAGCTTTTTTGTATTTTTGATTGTTTGGTAGGTAACAGTGGTAGAGCCACGCGGCAGCTTTGCTGTTGCACGTATGGGCCGGCTCAAACCGGGGTGGTACCACGACCTCACAGAATACCGGCGTGAAGTGGAAGCTCTGCTTCCGCGTTTCGTCTGGTGAGTGCAGGTGGCCGGAGGCCCAAATCCCCCCCCCATCAACATGGTAGCGGAATTAAATAATGATAGACTACCCCAGGAGGGTACTAGCACCCCTGGAGAATCCCTCGCTGAGCATCCACGACCATGTTTCTCCACTTCTGAGCGTGGGTTCTCAGGCTGCCCCGCGTATTCTGGGGGGGGGGTAAAATTCCGTTCAAGACTACAACTGCTCGGGGCAAACGGAGCAACAAGACCAAGGCGACCCCTGCCACGCTGTCCGTGAATTTCTGCAATATCAGGGGACTTCACTCTAACCTAAACGCCGTCCACTACCATCTCGAGACGGCGAGGCCGGCTCTGCTCCTTCTGATCGAGACGCAGGTGTCCTCTCCGGCTGATGTCTCGTATCTCTCCTACCCGGGGTACAAACTGGAACACTCCTTTGTGCCTCGGGCTGGAGTTTGCGTTTACGTCAGAGAGGACATCTGTTCTCGACGCCTCGGCAGACTTGAAGGTTTGGACCTGTCCATACTTTGGCTACGCGTAGACAGCGACGAACATCCGCGCGTCTACGGGTGCCTCTATAGGTCCCATAGCGGTAATGCTGAAACAGACCGACTCTTCCTTCTCCAAATGGCTACAGATTCGTTTCTACAGCAGTTCCCCTCCGCAGAGATCGTGATCCTCGGCGACTTTAACGCTCATCACGCCGAATGGCTTGGTTCACGTTTAACCGATCATGCGGGGATCTGTTCATGATTTTGCCTTGGCATATGGTCTGACATAACTGGTTACTTCCGCGGATGAGTTGGAAATGCACCTTCCCTGTTGGACCTTCTGCTGACCTCTCACCCGGACGGATATCAGATTTCCGTCGAAGCCCCTTTACGCTCCTTGGACCATTGTCTTGTCCCGAGTGTGGTGCCTCACGCTGAAATCGCAGTTGCACGGATGCGGTCTTTCTTTGCATCCTACCCTTGGGGGCGGGTTTGCTTCTCGCCGGACGATCCCAACGTTGTTGAGGATTCTGTCGCTGATGTGGTACTTCAGGGTATAGAACTTTTTATTCCTTCTTCTGTGGTGCCCATTGGAGGCAAATCTCAGCCATGGTTTGGTTGCTCCTGTAAAATAGCATCATGCTATAAGCAGGAGTGCTACCGAACCTGGGCTGACGCATCAGCGTCCCGGGATGTAAACACCAGCACTATAAAAAAGAAGTATAATTGCACCTCTAGGTCCTTCAAAAGAGTCATTGCCAAGGCAAAGTCAGAGCACATAGGCAGAATTGGCGAAAAACTAGTTTGCCTTCTTTCTGGAACCCGTGCATTCTGGTTTCTCGCCAAGGCTGTCCAGGGAAATTTCTGTCAGCCATCTCTTCCATCTCTGCACAGGGAGGACGACTAAATGTAGTCCGGTTTCACCCCCAGAAGACACAAGTTTGCGCGTTAACCACTAAAAAGAACCCCTTTGTCGTATCTCCTCAGTTTCAAGGCACTCCCCTTGTTGCCTCAGCCAGTATCGTAATCTTCGGCGTTGACATATTGAGTGACGTGCAGTTTCGTGGTCACTTGGAAGAGAAGGCCAAATTGGCCTCTAAAAAGCTTGGCGTGCTCAGCAGAGCGGGACAGTATTTCATGCCGGCACACCGCCTGCAACCTTACAAGGCGCAGGTTCGGCCGCACATGGAATACTGTTCCCATCTATGGGCTGGGGTTCCCCAGTACCAGCTCCTTCCACTTGACCGCATCCAGCGCAGAGCGGCTCGAATCGTCGACGACCGAGTGCTTTCCGATCGGCTCGATTCACTGGCACTGCGAAGAGATGTTGCATCTCTTTGCATTTTATTTCGCATATACCATGGAGAGTGCTCTGAGGAATTGTTCGGATTAATCCCAGCCGCCAAATTTCGTGAACGCACTACGGGGCAAACGTCCCGACATCACACCATCTGGATGTTTGGCGGTCCATCACAGTACGTTTCAAAAGGAGTTTTCTTCCGCGTACAACCTCTCTGTGGAATAGTTTACCACCGGCGATTTTTCCGGACCGATACGACCTGGGGACCTTCAAGAAAAGAGCTTACTCCTTTCTAAAGGGCCGGCAACGCACCTGCAATTCCCCTGGTGTTGCGGTTGATCATGGGCGGCGGTAGTCACTTAACATCAGGTGAGCCGCATGCTCGTTTGCCCCCTCTTCTATAATAAAAAAATAAAAGGTGCGGAAAATCATTTTATATGTTTTATAGAAAATGATGAGAAGCAAGCATGCGGCTCACCTGATGGTAACTGATCGCTATATGCATATGCGACATCGGGGGAAAAAAGTGCATTGCCAACTATTTAGAAAGGAGTTGTCTCTTTTCTTTAAGGTCTCTAAATAATGAATGCACAAAAAGATTTTAGTTTTTAAATAAAACTAGTATTGTGATAAAAATATAACTAGTATGTGCGCTCTCACAGAATACCAGCGCAAAATAGTTGCTTAATGCTGCTGTGTTTCGTATGGTGAGTGTAGAGAACCGGAGACCCTTTTTACTGAAAACGAGGCATTCCATCTTGGTCCTCACGGGTGAAACCCTTCTGCATATTGATTTGTAATCGAGGATAGATGTAGATGTCTATGGGCCGCAGCAACCACTTACCATCAGGTGGACTGTGTGCTCCTTTGTCACCCTTTCCTATAACAAAAAACTTTTTATAGCGGACTTAATCCCTATTGGCATTCTCTATCAGTCAACATTCGATGGACGGCCAGGTTAACTAAATGCCTGGTAATCTGACTGCAAATACGGTAAACCCTTTGTTCTATGAGAGAGGACCATGTCCAGTAATGAAATATGGCGGCGCTGTCGTGGCGCCACAAGCGTTATGTACCGAAGCCTAAATCGCGATGTCAAAGTTCCGAAGTTAATGTGTTAACCGTTCTCCGGACTGATGACGTTGCCCGGCGGAAGATCTCCCCTTTTCTTTACAACTACTTAAAAAAGTTACAGGCTCATAGAATAGGTGACTTAAGATTTCGCGAAACATACGTACGGAAGAATTATATGTATAAATATTTTCTTTATACATTTTTTAGTTATTGTAACAACAATTTTAATTATTTTTAATTTTATGGCAGTATATCTGTTCTTCAAGTTGAAGAGTTCGATACCTTTGCCAAAGTTCAACATAAAAAGTAACCATAATTGACATTTTACATAATTATATAGCATGTTTTTGTTTACGTTTACCAAATACAAACGTTGTATTAACAAACGCGTCGAGTATTACGTTACATTATTCAACCGTCAAAATAACGAGGGGATTTCGAAACAGTATCATAACTTGTGATGAAAAGTGGATACTGGAAAATAATCGAAAATGCACATCATTGGACTGTGTGCTCGTTTGTTATCCTTATTCTATAAAAAATCATCAATTTATAATCCACTGGTGCCACTCAATCTGGGATTAGGCTTCACGCTTACAACTGTTACAAGGCATCTTCCGCATATTGTTGCTCCAACTGGCCAACCCGCTTGCCAAGCGTGGCACGACGACGAGGCCTATGTTCAGCGGTGGACTTTAATGGACTGTAACGGTAACTTGGCAGTAGTACTCGGTTTAACATTCGTCTACGGTCCACTGATTTGAAGTTAATAATTATAAATGTTAACAAAAAGTAAAAACTGAATTGTTAAGGGTGGAATTTCCGAATTAATATGGGAGCACCGATTTAAGTAAAAGAGAATCAGTAAAATCGGATCTTTATCTGCGAAGATATCACATGAAGTTCCTTAAACAATAGTCCAATATGAAACTTCCGATATTTTAAATTCTTGGAGGCAGAATTTTTTCTTCAAATGTTAATGGCGCCCTGGGGTAAAGCCTATTTAATAAAAAATATGTATTAAAACTGGTTCACAATTTGCGTAGATATCGCCTAACAAATATACAAAAAAAGAACATACACTCGAATTGAAAACCTCCTCCTTTTTGAAGTCGGTTAAAACAGAACATAACTAGGCAGGAGTACTAAGTTTACATTGGTTCATGGTACAATAATTTGAATTTAATATCAAAACCTTTAAAAAATTTGGTTGACCCTGCAGGCCATCCTTGGAACTTCCCGCTAATTTCAAATGCAAAGCGCTCCAAGTTTCACCAAATTATGACGTTGAATATGAAATATCGTTTCATATTCAACGTCATAATTTGGTGAAATTTTTTAAAAATTTTAGAATTTTTTTTAAATTTTTCTTTAACGATATCTCGCGAACGAATTAACCGATTTCAACCGGAGGTGTGGTTTTTCAAGGTTAAAAGCTGATTAGTTTTTGGAATCGATCGGTAAAGCCGTTTAAAAGTTATTCGAAAAAACAGGTTTTTCATTATTTCACTGTCCGAATCAGTTAAAATTCATAGAAAATCTAAGTTTGATGAAACACTTTGGAAATCCGCTTAGATAATTTCAATCGGTCAAGCCGTTCAAAAGTTATAAGAGGTTTACATACATCCAAACACACACACACACACACACACACACACACACACACACACACACACACACACATACATACACATACAGACACCATCGAAAAATTGTCAGGGTGGGTTCCTGTGACCTCTAACGTCAAGATTTGATGAATTTTCGAAAAACGGGGTAAAACAAATAACTTTCCGATTTTTGAAAATTATCAATTTTCTTAGCGAGAAGTAAAAAAATAGAACCTTCGAAAAATTTAAAATAAAAATACATAAACCGAGGTACATTTCCTAGTTTCCACTAGTTCGCGACAAACCATCGGCACGGGGTCTGAAATTTACATCGATTTAAATTCAACCCACGTTGAAGGGATCTTCCCCAGACGGGATCGAGACGAGGGGTTGGAAAGGGGCGACAAATTGGATTTAAGTTCGCCTTGCTTCTTGGTTATACTCACGGGTGCTCGTCTAGTTGTGCTTAGAAAATTTAAAAGCATGGAACAGCTGTTATTTCTCATGTTAAAGTTTTCTCGAGTACCTTTACTAGGGATATTTCCACTTGTTCGGGTTAGATACTTTTTAACTGTAATGACTTGGATTAAATTTTATTTTAAGGGAAATACTTTTCAAATTCGCCTTGATCGTACGTCCGATACTTTGCAGGAATTAGTGAGGGTAGGGTCGGGATCTGGAAACATTTTCTTTTTATCTCTTTCAAATGGATGGGTGCTACGGGTAATTTTATATCGATGAATGATTTCAGTAATAACTAAACTCACGCCTAGCGTGGAATTGATTAAATCATATTATTCCGGACGAATTATTTATTGTATGAATTTTCCTTCAGCCTATATTTTATAGAATAAGGGGTAAAACGAGTACACAGTTCACCTGATGGTAAGTGGACGCTGTGGCCCAAAGAAATCTACATTTACCCTCGATTAAGAATCAAAACGCAGGTGCGTTGTTACCCCGGAGCACTAAGATGGGATGCCTCATTTCCAGTAAAACAGGGTCTCCGGATCTCTACACTCTCCATACGAAACACAGCATTATTAAGCTTCTATTTTACGCTGGTATTCTGTGAGAGCGTGCGAGTCCGGTCTATCTAGACTATCACACATTGTAGACCGAAACATGGTGGTGCAACCACTGCTATAA
>CAJQZP010001427.1:6557500-6607500 GCA_907164705.1 Parnassius apollo | reverse complement strand
TTAATTTGTCCCAGGTAAACATACCCACCACCAATTTTGAGCTTAATGTTCTCAGTAATCACCTCCATATGTGTGACATTTATACTGTGACATTACTACCTGCATAGAGAAACCAGTATCTCTGCGACCTAAAATATCTCTTGTGATCGCTGCTCTTCATTGGATTAGAAGAAATTGCTTAGCTGTGAGCAATTTCACTTCTTCTGGTTGAAGTATACAGTTTCCCAGATGAGTTTTGCGTTTGCGCATTAAGGGTCCGCAATAAGTTAGGATGTTCATAGACGTTTTTTCCGTTAAAGAACAGAATCGGCACATCCTTGAGTTGCTTAGTCCCAGGATGCACACGTGCTTTTTAAGACAACAGTGTCCAGTCAAGGCTCTGGTCAGAATGCGCAATTTATTTTTATTTAATCCTAGGGCTTTTGATGCGAATTTACGACAAGTTTAAGGTTTTATAATGTATTAAGCCTGGTATGTTAGACCAGATCTTAAGTGATTTATTGTGATAAAGAGTTTCAAGGGTCAAACGAGCTAGGCTTTTTAGATTCCACAAAATGGCTCGTGTCCAAATTGTGTACTCTTTCAGCCCTCTCGTGCAAGTTTGTCGGCAATTTTACTACCCACAATACCCACGTGACTCGGAACGTATCTTAAAACGACCCTGTTGTTGGGGGTAACATGGTCATCTTATATAAATAAATAAGCTATGTCGGTGATTTCGTTCGCGTTTAATTAGTACTTTTGTTATGATAAGTGATACTGATTTATTTGCGATATAAGTATACTCCATTTAAACCTTAATGCCATTTGCCATAATTTCGAAACGAAGAAGTGAGCCGTCATTTCTCACCGAAACGCTGTTATCTCCTTTGGCTGATGTACTTTATTTAGCTTACCCGGGGCACTTATTGGAAATCGGGCCGGAGTTGCCTGTACGTCATAGAGGATATCTATTCTCGATTACTCGGTAGCCCTGATAGCAGGAAACCGTACATCATTTTGCTACTCATAGACAGCGGGAACCATCGCTGCGTTTACGGGTGTCTTTGAACAAATATTTCGCAATTTGTAATTGTTGCGAATTAATGTATATAGTGCAGGGGTGGTGGAATAATGTCCACTATCCCATATCCTTCCGTGGGTGTCGTAAGAGGTGCCAGAGAAAACAAATCATGAGATGGTGAGCAGCTCCCTAATAACGACTAAATGTCTCTATATCTTCAGTTGCTAACCGGCTTTTCATGCGTGGCACCTATGGCAAATATCCACCTTATCTGGCAATCTATGGGGGCGGTATAGGTGAAGCAGTGGACTTTGATAGGCTGTAACGGTAACGGTAACTGTAACGGTTATATATAAGGTACATATATAATATTGTCTTACTCATTAATACACAAATACCACGTAGTAGGACTCGTTTTACCAAGAAGTCTGTCTGGTAGGTAGTTAAAAAGAAGGTTGTTTTTATTTTAGTTTTTTTAATGATTTTTCTTTATTACTTATATATAAATTTATCAATATCTCGAAACAGTCAAGTCATCTCTCTCGGTTTAAATTATCATTAATATAAAAACGTCTCGAGTATGAATCAACCGGTTTAGCGGAAGGCTTAATATGTCTGTGTATTTTCCTTATGTAGTTTTTATTTTTATTTTGTGTTTATTATTCAAATATTTCGAAGTATTTGACGGAAAGATTTAATTAGTAGTTCGTGGACAAAATTACCTCATAGCTGTTATTCTTTATTTATGTCGAAACAAATCTTTATTATAGGGTTTGACCGATTTTGATGAAATTTTTATGGGGTACTTTTGGAGTCACATCGATAGCTCATGGCTATAGTTTAAACCGGTAGATGGCACTGTTATCAATATCCAGAAATCACACATGCAAAGTTGAGGCAGATTGCTTATTATACCCATATAAAATAACAGTAGGTAATATAGCCATGAACAAAGGGATCTATTACTGATAGCACTCAGTCCACCAGATGGTAAGTGGATGCTGTGGCCCATAGACATCCCTGATTAAGAATAAAAATGAAGATACATTGTCATCACTGAGGACTAAGCTGAAATGCCTTGTGTCCAGTTAAAAGAGTCTCTGATTCTCTAGCTAGGATGTTCTCCTCTATCATTTACAATCATTCATTATTTGTAGGCCTTACAAATACTTTTTCTATGTGTGATTCGAAACCACAGTCCTCAGCGCTACAACTTATAGCTTAAACTTAAAACACTTTCATTAAACACATTCATACCCGGCATTCAATTCGGCACACGTCGTGTACGAAAATTTCATATCGAGAGAAAGTAGCTCGGAATCCATCACCAATTTATACTCATTTCTCTTTCCTGTATCATCATAAAACCTGATTACTAACATTTAAATCCCAATAAGTTAAATCACGATACCTCTGCTGTAAGTTCGTGACAACTTGATATCCTGCGGATTCTAAGTGATGCTTCAGCATCACGTTGAGGTTACCATACCAAAAAAAGTGAAAGTTGCTCTCATATTATTAGCTAGCAAAAAAGTAATGATCTTCAAAAAACTGAACAGATTTTCTTGAGTCATAGCTAAGAACACTCTCGATCAAGTCACCTTTCAAACAAAAGGCGTGGTAGCTCAGATGGTTAACGCTCGCTGTAAATATAACAGAACGCGAGTAACCCGAGTTCGATCCCCGCCGGCACCAATGAAATTGTTTATATTTTTTTATTTACTATTTACCACTGCTTCGGAAAATACCTCTGATTTGGCAGAACGTTTTAAAATAATTTTGTGCAATATTTTAAATGAATTTTAATAGATCCAGCATGGTGGCGATCACCTCATTCCCAGGGGTTATTTTCGTTCATGTATTCCTTGATATTATAATAACCCAAAAGTAGGTTTACCTTCCTTAACTTAGTTAGGTTACCTTCAGCAGTACATCATTTTTGCTTATTTCAGCCGCCAAAGAGAAGTGCTTGCACGATTGTGTTCCAGTATAAATGGTACAAAGTGCCAGAATATTTACAGGCTGAGACATTTTATCTTAGTCCTCAAGAGTGGCAACCATCTACTAGCCTTATATGTTTGAAGTTAATTGCAACCAACTTCAAACATAGAACCTTAATTGCCACTTACAACCTCGTGGACTTTAGGTTCGTTTATCACCTCAAATTTTTTAAAATAGACTGTGTTTGATCTGCCAGTACAAGTGAAACTGTTAATTGTGGTTTTGAGAACTTGTGAGAAAGCTGCATAGTTTTGTAAACTGACGGTGACCGATGAGCATCAGCATCTTCAATCACAAAACAACATGCGTTGAATAAAGACCGAAACCAGAAACCCCTGAGGACTAAGATATAATGCCTCGCTACTAGTAAAAAGGATCTCTGGGCCTCTACTCTTACCATACACAACACAGCATTGCTATTTTGCGCTGGTTTCTGTGAGATATTGGTACTTCTCTCGTCGAACTAACTCATTCCATAACCATACAATTCCTCGCAACCAGTAAAAAAGTTCTCCAATTAACTGAACTAACTATATGAAACACAGCCGCATTAAGCTACTATTTTACGTCGGCATCCTGTGAAAGCGTAGTTCTTCTCTGGTTGAGTCGGTCCATTCATGCTACAATGATTAAATAGATGAAGGTGGATATATCAGGTTAAAAATTCAAGAAATTCCTTCAACTGAAAAGCGTGGTGGACTCTTCCTTGCTTTAAAATTCTAAGCAATAAATAAAATACATTTTTTTTTTCAATATAAACTACAATTAATTGTTATTTAAAGCAATTTTTTACTAATACAACTGTTTAGGAAAAAAACTCAGTCCTAGGAAGAACAATGTGTAAAGTAGAGGGATACTACAGCGCGAAATAATGTATCACCCATTTCTTTACGTGGTATGAGGTGACTTTGGGACGAGGACCAAGTATAAATGTGTCCTACGAACACCAACATCATCGAAACCAGACCAAGTGAAGATTATAATAAATCCGAGGCTTGGACCTATCCCGTCGTAAAGATGATAGCAGTGATGTTTTTACGTATGACTGCCTAGTTAGTCTAATGGTCATTAACGCGGTTGCTGATCATGAGGTCCCGGGTTCAAACTCTAGATCGGGTAGAAATCAGTTATTGGGGTTTTCTGTCTAGTAGCTATTAGGAGCAGCCCGGAATTAGGAGTTTATCACCCCCGTGCCGTAGACAGCACGTAAAGCCTATCGAACTATGAGAGGAGCAATAGAGAGAGTATATGTACTTACGCATACGACTGAACGCTATATTCCCGTCCAGGCAGATGGCTCGTATCTGTTCCGAGTCGCCGCCATAATCGATATTCGGTCTCTAGAATACATTATAGAAGCGTGTGGCTACTAGCCACACGAACTCATCACTGACTATAGCCATTTAACTTCAGGTACGGTAACAATTAATTAAAAAGTACATACTAGGTAGTTGTTAATACTGTAGTAGTAGATTTTAAAACACAAACAAAAAATTTTACTTATGTCGAAAAGTAAAGAATTTTATTTCGTTTTCATTTATTTAAATTTAATTAAATATATATATATATATATGTATCAATTTCATTGTTTAATACGTTCAAAAGTTATTTATTTGGAACCATAAAATCAGTATTGTAAAAATGCTTTTCAGAATCTAAGTCAACAGGATCACAGGATCGAGGCGTACGTAGTCAAAGATTTGATTTGAACGATTAAGAAAAACACAATTATTGGAACATATTATGGGGATAAAAAGGAACTGATGTCATACTTAGCCTTGTACAAAGTACCTAATTAACGAGTTGCGAGTCCCGAATTATCGTGTACGTGACTTGGCCATTGGGTGTGTGGTAAGAGACGAAACAGAAGAACCAAGAGTTGGGTAGTAGTGCCTTTCTAATAACAACCAGACGGTAATAACTGCGGTTGTTAACCCGACTGTCAGGCCAGGAAACTATGGCAAATAGATCTCCTTATAAAGCATCATTCTGCTGCTCTGTGAGAGCATGGTCCCACCGTTTGAGCCGACCTATATGCTGCAGCTGTAACTGCAGCTCTGCGACGTATAACCAGGTACTTTAGTTTTAAGATTTTGAGGAATGAACGAGATTTTTTATGGTCAATTTGAGTAATAAGTAATTATAAATAGGTAAACATAACAGTAGCCTACATATATGCTACTATTCTGTGGAGGATTTCCCATGATCACTACGTTTGAGAGATTGATTGGGGATCGCAGTACAAAACGTCTTACATATTCAACGCTGTTCTTGGACACCAGTCTTGTATTTTACATATCAAGTTATCTATCTTTCCATTCAATTACAACGTTAGGAGAATCAATATATCTAGGCATAAGTGAAAAGTATTTTGTTAAGCTGAGTCATTATGGTTTATCATCTTCGGCTACATCACTTCTTACCATCAGGTGGAACAATTTTCAAGCACTGGCTATAGTTAAGAAAAGCTGCCGAAATATATGTACTAACTTTTAGAATTTCTTATAATCACCAAACTAACAAAACAAACCGTACGGGGAATAAAAGCCAAATAACACCACGTAAAATTTTTGTATTTGCAGTTTACAAAACTATATACAAATATTTACAGTCGTCAGATTTCATAAAATAGTACAAAAATCAATTTCACGGTTACAAAAATACAAGAAAACGAAGAGGAATCAGTTAAAGGCGCTTTTTTTCTTACGTTTTTATGTCTCTCTTTTCTATTTGTTCGGTACAAGTTTTGCAATCGATTTTAAAATTTATTTACAATGAGCTAAGATACAAAAAAAAACGTAGCTTAAAATGATTGCCATTTTAAATTACAATTATTTATTTCGATGACTCATTCGGTCTTTGCATTTTCTCGTTAACAACACAAGCTTTATAATTATATGGTTATATAATATGCATTTCTCTTAAAGATACTAATCAACAATCATACATAGTTCATCTCATTATCGTACATAACGGTAACAGAACTATTTTAAAGTAACGAACCCGGTTCAATTGATCATCAATCGTAACTATTAGTTAATTGTAGACCGCAATTGTCTCTTTAAGCCGACAAATTATTGTTCACTTAAAACACATTCGGTTAATAAAGGGGCGGCGGGCGCGGCACATTCAAAATGATGGAGGAGGAACTTAGAGCAGACGAGTATGCGGAGGCGCGTCTTCGTCACTGTCCACGCAATCGAAGCGTATGTGGCGACCATCGCTACGTCGCCGCTCGTTCTTGTCTCCGTCCACAATGTTTCCATTGTCCCCCGCGTCACCCGCACCTCCGCCGCCCGCCGCTAGTCACACTTTATCCTCCCCCGCCCCCGGAGCAGCCGACCGCACAAACTGGAACACATGCATCTGTCATATTATATAGCACACTACGCAAAACATTCAACGCTCCAACAGTCTACTTACAGACACCGTGGTGTTAGTTGTGGAGTTGGCGCGAGGCCGGAACGTTAGTACCCGCCAACGGCGCCGGAGTTGGGCCAACACTTCACCGTTGCAAAAGCAGTAGAGCACTGCAACGCATAAGCCCTGCAGTGAGATTGTGATCGCTGATATATACTCGTAGACGAGCCACCAGCTAGCCGTACGGTCCGGGCGAAAAGGCGTCAATAAGTACTGCAACCCAAGTAAGGGTGCTAAAAGACAGGTCGCGCGTAACGCGTGGAGTGCGGTAGCGGATGGACGCGCAGCACCACCAGCCGCGCCACCTGCGCGGAGTTTCGTACAAAGAACGCGGACAATGTTGCATAGAAAGCCAAGGTTGAGAACTACAGCGATGCATACAAGCACGGCAAGTTCCAGCCTGGGAGGACCATCATCCAACCAACACAACTGCTCACCAGCCGCGGCACGGCGAGCGGCATAAATGATAGCAGGTGGTACAGGTAGCACCCATCCTGCCACCAGCAACGCACGTACCAAACGACGTTCCGATACGAATGCACTGACTAGCACCGTATGAAGGTACAGCCCTTCACACAGCATCCACGTATAGTTAGTAAGCAGTACATACTGAAGTAGAGTATTGAGGAGGCGACACCATACCGGTGAGTCGCTCAAAGTTGAGGGGGAGCGCATTACGAGGCCATACCATGCTAACCAAAACGCGTTATTCGCAGCGAACGATGCGAAGAGATTCATGTGCACTGTGATTCGGGCGCACCGTAGACTTCTGAAAATGAAAAAATGATTGTACTCCCGAAGGTACTATTGAATTTTTTTAACGATTTCGAAACTTATAAAACTCACTTGAAGTAGAAAAGTATACCAAGGGACACAAGTAGTGCGACTAGCGATATGCTGTAGCCCATCTCGTACACGGTGATTATTTCACTGACATCCTGAAAATCATTGAGAAAGTTATTAAATTTAGAACAAAAAGTGTAGGATATGTCATTGTTTACTTTTTTTAGAAAAGGGGCAACGAGCACACGTTTCACCTGATGTTAAATGACTACCGCCGCCCATGAACAAACGTAACACCAGGGGAATTGCAGGTGCGTTACCGGCCCTTTGATGGGAACAGTATTCCATGTGCGGCCGAACCTTTGTAAAGTTGCAGGCGGTGTGCCGGCATGAAATACTGTCCCGCTATGCTGAGCACGCCGAGCTTTTTAGACGCCAATTTTGGCCTTGTCTTCCGAGTGACCACGAAACTGCACGTCACTCGATATGTTGACGCCGAGGCTTCCGATACTGGCTGAGGCAACAAGGGGAGTGCCTTGAAACTGAGGAGATACGATAAAAGGGTTCTTTTTAGCGGTTAAAGCGCAAACTTGTCTCTTTTGAGGGTTAAACTGAACTAGATTTACTTACATCTTCCGGCTTCACACAAGTTGTGTAGTTTGACCAAGGTAAACCAGTAAGCGGGTGCTTGTACCACGTGCCGTCCTCAGTGCACTCCTTGTGCGCCATTACTGTAGACAAGAACACAGAATCTGTAGATGATATTAACTCAAGTAACAGTATATTTTAATGTCTTCACGCTAGGTACATTTGAACTAATGGTCGACATCATCCCACTTTAAGACATTGTAAAACAACGGATGCTTCGACATTTAGATTAGCTAATATATCATTTTGTGAGGCATTTGTGGGACAATCCCCACGTATAAGTAAGAATATAAAAAAATATATGTATAATATAATTATGTTCTCCAAAGCTTACTAAAGTTTGAATAAGTATTTTGATGAAAAAGAGTCTTTCAAATAGCGTCTTACCATTTCTTTTCAGGTATAATTCTAATTTATTTCCAGTGTCATTCCAATTCAACACCACGCTATGTAAATTTGTCACTAACAACAAACTAACAACAACGGTTTTAATATTATGTATTTTGTAAGATAAATTTCAGTGTCAGTTTGTGACAGATATGTGGGTGCGTATGATCACTTGCTAACAGGATGCCAAATCAGTCGACACCGGGAACCACTAGATACTTGCGTAATTTAAAGTTAAGCCCAGAGCTTTAATAAAAATATAATAATCTTTATTGACATAAAATGAGTTACAAATATCTTATGAAGCCTCTGAATCCTAAACTAGGTAAGGACCTGTATGTCAGGATTCAGCACCTTCTCCCATGTTTCTTAGTCTAATGAATTTATATCAAAACAACTTTCAATTTTCCAAAGAGTGTGTGTGTGTGTGTGTGTGTGTGTGTGTGTGTGTGTGTGTGTGTGTGTGTGTGTGTGTGTGTGTGTGTGTGTGGGGCGTGTGCGCGTGTGTGTGTCATGTTATTCGGAATATGTGTGTTACATAAATGCTTCACCTATATCAGTATTTTTTCAGTATCCTCATAGTCTAATGTTATTAGCCAGTTTCTTATTTTAGTTTGTTATTCGTGAAGTGATGTGGGTGTGTTTCCCTATGATGTGTGTTTTACATGCGTCTCCCCATACTCCGATGCAGTAGCTAATAACAGATTGAACTAGTGCATAATATACGAGTACAGAGCGAAGAAGTTCTAGGTCAGCAATATGCCTAAGATTATTGAACACCCAAGTCAATTTCCTGACTCGTGACGCAATCATGTCTATATGTGGTTTCCAAGTTAGTTTCTCATCCAATAGTACTCCAAAACACTTCATTGTAGGTATTTTACTTATTGGTTGAGATGTACATTGATGGTTTGTAAAAAAATTTGCATATGTGAATACGAATATCCGCGTTCTGTTGTTTTATTCGAGAGTTAATAAACTGTACGTATGAGGTTTTGGATACATTTATGGTCAGTAGATTATGTTTTAGCCTTAATACTCTACCAGAAAACTGACAGCTCCATCTGTACTTTTTCTCGCTCTGAAACCAAATTGGGAGTCTGAAACAACATTATTTTCTTCTAAGAATTTTAATAGTTGGTTATTTAGGATTTTTTCTAACACTTTAGATAGTGTTGGTAGCACAGATATTGGTCTATTATTTTTACACTGTCTCGTGTTCCACTCTTGTGGACAGGTGTAATGAGAGCTCTTTTAAAAACCATGGGAAAAATACCTTGTTCAAAATACAATTTAACGATGATGGTAAAGAATCGGACTACGATGTGTTTTATCATCTTAAGGAACTTGTTTGATATAGAGTCCCAGCCAGTAGCAGTATTATTTCTGAGATTCATGATCAAGACCTCAACTTCGCTTTCTTTCTTTTAATATCGTCGTTATAAGTAACATTATAATTATACATTAGCTAGAAAAAGTCTACTTTTGCATATGCGGCATCTGCGTTCGGTGGAACCTTTGACTTCTCATTCGTCAGGCTGAGTATCTTATTACAGGTATAAGGAAGATGGTCATATTGCCATATTGAATGCTATCTGAACTTTCTGGCGTTAACGCTCTGCCGTAAGATAGCACCCACGGGGTTATATTGAATGAAGGTTTCTCTTTCCCTGCCACCTCACTTTTGATGATGGCTTTAGGTTAAAATTCGTTAACTAAGTTACCGTTACAGTCTGTTAGCAGCGAATGAAAATCCACCGCAGAACATAGGTCTCTACATAGATTGCCTTATATTGGGGATATTTGCCATAATTGCCAAGCTAGGCGCGGGTTGGCAACCGCAGTTTATATTTTTAGTTTTTAAAAGGAGTAGGCTCTTTTCATGAAGGTCCCTGAGTTAAATCGGTCCAGAAAAATCTCTGGCGGTGGTCGATTACACAAGAAAGTTGTGCGAGGAAGAAAACTTCTTTTAAATCGCACATTGGTGGACCGCCAGTCAAATAATATGCCGCCAGTTAAATTGTGTGGCTGGAATTATTCCGAACAATTCCTCAGAGCTCTCCCCGTGGTAAATGCGATAAAATACGCAAAAAGATGCAACATCTGTTCGCAGTGCCAGTGAGTCAAGCCTCATACTCTGCGCTGGATGTGATCAAATGGAAGGAGCTGGCACTGGGGAGCCTAAGCCCTGAGATGAGAACAGCATTCCATATGCAGCTGAACCTGCGCCTTAGAAATTTGCAGGTAGTATACCGGCATGAAATACTTTTTCACTCTACTGAGCACGCCAAGCTTCTCAAGCGGCGTGCTTAAGTATGTCTGTATTTATGTTTAATTCTTTGGCACGCTTCGTAGCATAAACGGCTTCATGGATTTTAACTTAAGGTGTATCGTTAGATTCTTCTTAATTGTAAAAGTAGAATAAGCTATATTTCTCTTTTCAGTAATCTTTTTTACACAGTCGGGTTTTAAAATACTTTTTTAAACTTTAAGCTTGTTGCAAATTACGTACGTTCAGGGCTGAAGCCATGGACAAATTCGGGGCAGTGCTCGTAGACTGTGGAGTTTGCTGGCGTGTGTGGCCAGCACAGCCACTTGTCGAAGGTACCCTCGCAGTATAAACCTGAAACAAATCACCTTGTTTACTGACAAAGTATTGTACCAAAATGCTATAAAAAATGTGTTGGGGCTGTTAGATAATAGATGTCGTAGGTGATATTAGGCATGACGAGTACGGTAAACCCTATCCTTTCTAAGCTGGTCGGTGGCGTAAGGGGCAACGGAGGAACACTGAAACAGGATATGGGCGGCAGTATCTTTATGACAACACTCAAAAATACTGCGATTTCTAACCCACCTGCGAAATGTGGTAACTATGGTAAAATCTCCTATGAGGTAATCTATAGGAGAACTTAAAGACTATTTTCAACAGTGGATTTCTATAAGGTGTATGAATGTCGGTTCTGATTTAATATTTATAGAATAGCAAAGAGAACAGAAATGCGTATAGGCATTCACGTAGTGGATTCTCCAACGCACACATAGCTCACGTGCATTGTATAATCCACTACGTGAGTTGGCATCACGTGGCTGTGACAGTCGAGAGATGGCAACTGAACCAGGTGACCTCAAGCATCTTCCTGATAGCCACTCAAAATAATGAAAGAAACTTCGGCTCATGCCCCGTCCAAATATTTTTATTTTTAGTAATTTTTAGTAAATTTAATGTTTAGTAATACTTTTGGAGATTATAAATAATGCTTATTGAAAGCTTTGTTTTTAAAATCTTTTCTATATACTTATAAGAAGGTTCTTGTCGAAAGAGTCGAGCTAATATATAGAACCATGATATATTGGCAAACAGATGGACAGACGGATAGACAGATATACAGTTGAGTGACATAAATAGGGTTCCGTTTTACTCTTTTGGCATGAAACTCAAAATTTAAGGAGTATATTAAAGTTATGTTTATTAAAGTTTTCAAGTGATTTTTTTTTGTGTTTTTTTTTAAGTCTAACTTTTATACGTGGTAAATCCATGCTTCAGTTATTATATTATAGTTCTAGAACGAATAGGTTGACTCGACTAGGGAAGGTAAATGTTGTCATAGAATACCAGCTTAAATAAAATAGCAGCTTAGCGACCCTTTTTACTGAAAACGAGGCATTCTATCTTAGTCTTCAGGGGTGACAGCGTGTCTGCATTTTGAATTTTATCGAGGATAAATATAATTTTCTATGGACTACTGCATCCACTTACCATCAGATGACTTGTGTTCTTGCTTATTATGCTTATTCTGTAAAAAATAAACAAGCTGGAGATCAGTGACATTCGGACGGAGAAGGAAAAATGGAAAGACAGATATAGGAGTAAAAGGATTGACGGATAGACGAATAGATAGATAGAGCAGATAGATAGAGCATCAGAGTGACATAAATAAGCTTTCGTTAACCCTTTAGATTCGAAGCCTAGAAAATATTGTTTATAATTGTTTATAATTCCTTCAAAAACTGATTTTATGGTATATAGTTTATGTGTCACCTTCAGGCGGCTTCGTTTGATTATTACGCAGCGCGCACGCGGCTCCATCTCGCTCGATTCGCTCTGGATCGTCCATCTCGCCGCTCAATGTTTGCTCATAGTAGCTGTTAGATTACTGTAACAAGCAATAGATAGCATTAAGTACATTATTTAAAATGCCGTTTTTATAAATTGGTGTATTTGGCCAATAAAAAAAAAGCTTTTGTTGCCAGCAACACTAATGTACCTATATTTATGATGATATGATAATATCATTCAGACCGAATTTCGGTCACGGTGGTCCATCTCAACGACACCTACTATAGCGCAGGAGGGGATTATAGTGCCCGAGTGTATGTGCAGGCACAGGTGCACTCTCTATAATCTCACTGTCATATTCTAACGGGACAGTAATCCGGTACTACCGGAAAGAGATCAGTCGTCGGACGCTTACGTACTTTCCAAGTCAATGTCTCAATTACCACCAACTTCCTGATTCCGGTCTACTACTTATAATTGCTTCTTGGAAACACTCAATAACTAATTTTTAGGTCCCACCTGGGATTCAAACCCTGTATAGCATGGTCAGCAGTTGCGTTTACGAACACTAATAAACAGAACACTCAATTAATATTATCAGTGTAAATATAAGTGAACTGCCTGCTCTGCCTGTCAATTACGAACAGATTAACTCGATTAAACACAGCAAGCGACTCACGTTCGATTATTGTAACGATATAATATGCACAGATTGCCTCGTCTTAGTTCTTTTGATTCGGCCTTTTTTGACGGTATTTTATTTACTATATTTTGTTTTCACTTTGATAGAATAAGGGTGGTGCTGTGGCTGATAACAACCTATTCTCAATATACATCTATCTTCGATGTAGAATCAAAACGTAGATGCGTTGTCGACTACGAGGACTAAGATAAAATGCCTCATTACCAGTAAAAGGGGTCTTCGTTTCTCAACGTTTACCATAAAAACACTGCAATATTAAGCTGCTATTTCACGCTAGCATTCTGTAGATCTTTCTGCCTATTTATTGTAACTTTGCCCTCAGGAGTTGAGAACGATTTCTGCTTTATATTTCTTAATCACCTAAATAAAAAATATTTCTCTGTTTATAAAATTAAATTCCAATAAACTTCAAACATATGGATATTTTTAAGAGGATGAAGAGAATACTTATACTTTGATATGTTGTCTAATGAAATATTATGAATTAAGTTAATGGAAATCGAGATGCCTGTTGTACTGATAGCGATGTTTGAGTATTGGTACAACAATCAAACAAATAATGTCAAATGGGCAAATGAGTTTTCTGATCCATACTTGCTAGAATATGTAGTGAGGCGGGCAAGGGGGTTTAAGCTAACCTGTTGAGCCTGTACGTAGATGTTTTGATCGGTGAGTTGAGCAAATGCTACGTAGATGGAGTATACTTAAACAATCTAAGTTATGCAGATGATACGGTGCTGCTCGCCCTATCTCTCAGTGCTCTTAGAAACATGTTACGTGTTTGTGGAGATTATACTGTTAGACATGGTTTAGTAAACAATGCTAAGAAAATCGAATTTATGGTGTTTAGAACTGGAAAAAGTGTCTCAAGGATATGCCTCCCACAGTGCTCAATGATACTGCCCTAGGTAGAGTGAAATAGTTTAAATATCTAGGCCACTACATTACTGAAATTATAAAGATGATATGGACATTGAGAGGGAGCGAAGATCACTGTCCGTGGAAATATTTTCATTCGTAAGTTTTCACGGCGCAGCGACGTCAAGATTACGCTCTTTAAAATCTATTGCCAATCTTCTCACGCATGCAGGTTAAGACTAAGGCAAGGATATATTTATTTGCAAAAAAATTAGTACATAAGACATTTGATGTATATTATTGGTTTGAAAGTTGTAATTTTGGATCAACATAGTTGGTTTACAATGTATATATAGAGGTCAGTGGTGTACAAATATAAAAAATAAAAAGAAGAATAGGTATAACAGATAATTGATAAGTTATTACAACAAGATAATATATTTACTAATTAATTTGACATGACACTAAATAATTTAATTATAATAAATGTCAATAATATTTCATATCGAAAATAGATGTTACATTCAGAGAAATTTGTTATTAACGAAGTCATTAACATTATAAAAGCTGTTTTCATATATACTTATAAAAAATGTTTTCTTAAATAGGTCTGTTCTCAATTGCTTAACGTCATTTGTAACTTTGTTATATATTAATGGAGCTTTGCGTACTACATATTTATTATTGTTTAGCCATGAAATTATAAATTACAGTGCATTTTAGATGTTAAAAATAATAATGATTAATATCCTTATATGCAATTGTAATGTGTCATCAGCAAATAATATGTTGCATTTGGCAAGTCGTTAGTATATACATATAATAAATAAGAGTGGTTCCAGTACATTGAGCCGTGGTAGCTCAGATGGTTAACGCTCGCTGTAAATATAACAGAACGCGAGTAACCCGGGTTCGAGCCCCGCCGGCACCAATGAAATTGTTAATTGCAATTTTAAGTGCTGATTTACCACGTGCTCGGCGGTGAAGGAAAACATCGTGAGGAAACCTGCATGTCCGAGGAATAAGAAATAAAATATTTTCGAAGACATGTGAAGTTCGCCAACACGCATTGGGGCAGCGCGGCGGACACTTCCTTGCCCTAAAACCCCCTCAGAAATGAGGGGAGGCCTGTGCCCAGCAGTGGGACGTATATAGGCTGTAACTTTACTTTACTTTACTTTACCAGTACATTGCCGTGCCATATGATACATAGCCATCATGGACGTGTATGTTTCTTCATTTTTGGTTTCAAGATTTACTCTAGTTATTTTTGTTATTTGTTGTCGATTATTTATGTGGGAACGAATTAAACCTAAAAGTCAAGTTTATTAATTGGTATATCATGGTCTATATAATTAAATGTCTGTGACATATTGCAGTAAATAGCAAAATGGGAAATTTTTGTTAACGTGGCATATAACATTTTCTAAGAATTAGTAAATAGCCATATTTATGGCTTTATTTTATTAAAACCGAGATTCGAGATAGGAATTAGTTTCTCTATAAAGATATTATTAATTTTTTTTTCAAGATATTGATAATAACTGAGAAAAAATGCGTGGTGCCTGAGTCCCGAGATCCATAGACGACGGCAATCATGGCGTTATGTTCTTGACCTCTCATTACACCATGGAACTGCTGATAATTCGTTGAATGCTTGTGACAGTATTAACCGTGCAGTAGCGGTGTAAGAATATTCACTAATATTATTCACCTTTCAGGAGGGGGAGTTTGGTACAGAGGTGTTTGCTTAAGTAAACACCTACCGATACACCTAGCGCGTTGCTACGCTAGGGTGTGTACCTTGCTGTTGCCTAATGCAACAAGCAATACAGAAATTAAAATTAAAATAGATGGCTGCCTCTGAGGCAGCGGGTGTGCTTTACTTTACTTACGGTGTATGTAATAAATATTACTTACACGGTCTATCCTACAAATAATAAAAAAAGTTATTCAGAATTTAGATATAATTTTTGTATACAGTCTTGGAAAGTATTCTCGATTTTTGTGTAATAGCAAAGTATACTTCAATTATAAAATTGGAAAAGATTCTCGTGTTAGAAATAAGGGTAGAAAATATAAGTAAATACTAAGAAGTGAGCGTAAAACTCTAAGTCCCGACTTATTCGAACGGTATACAGTACGGAGTCTTAATTGGAGTCGTGATTCGGTCCGTCGTGGCAATTCCTTTACACAAGTAAAGAAGGTTAAGTTGCGGATAGGCTGCCCTGCTGTTAGCTAGCATAATTCATCTCTTTTTGGTGTTGTTTTGTATTTAAAAGGACAGCAAGCACCTGTAAGTCCCCTGGTGCTGCAGTTGCTCATGGGCTGCAGTAGGCACCATCAGGTGAACCGCATGCTCGTCCGCATCCTCGCCTATAAATAAAATCCTTTTCTTTTTAATAATTACAAGACAACATAACATTGCCGTCTGGCATATTTTACTTTCCTTAAATGCAAACCGACACTATATTTACGCATCTATGCTGAAGTTAAATAAAATTCTTAATCATAATGATTTCTTATATTTACGTGAACACTAAACATTGATTAAAACTACTTTTACGGATTCTATCGCGTTTAATTTTACTTTTAATTATTTTTATTTTTAATTGCCGACGTTTCGGGTGCTTTCCAGCACCCATGGTCACGGGGGACTGAGGTGACTGACGCCCCGATGTCGATCAGAAGGTTGCGTGTTCAAATCACGTCGGGGTCACCACTGTAATAGTGGAGAAGAACGGTCCACTATTAACAGACTCCGAGTGGTTTTAAGGTGGAGAAATGAAACTACTGTTTATGTAAAGCCGATTGGAGTATGAATACGGAATGGAATGGAATGGAATATATTTTCGTTGGTATGGTAACAATTTGATTGCGTAATATTAAATAATAGTTACATAATAGGTGATTAACCTGATATCTATTTCTCCCGCCAATTAACAGAGCTTGTACTACTGGTTTTTGTTCTATAAGGTATAGAGCACCAGTATAATTACACACTGCGTGGAAAAGAATAGATTACAAGAGAATAATTTTATTCAATACAGATTAAAAGTATACTTACGGAAAGGCATTAAAGCTGAACAATTGGTTCGGAACAAACCTCTGTCCTGAAAATAACCAGTGAGTAACCCAGTGGGACTTTCTTTAAACATTAATTTAGACTATTAATTTATACCATATAAATAACGTGGTAGAGCCACGCTGCAGCTATATTATGATTGCAGCATGATTGGGTCGGCTTAACTGGGGTAGGACCACGCTCTCACAGAATACCAGCGTAGAATAGCAGAATAGTACTGCTAATGTTTCGTATGGTGAGTGTACAGATCCGGAGGCACTTTTTTACTGGAAACGAGGCATTCCATATTAGTCCTCAGGGGTGACAACGCATCTGCGTTTTGATTCTTAATCGAAGATAAATGTAGATGTCTATGGGCGACAGCATTCCTGTTGATTTGTTTTCCAACATCGTGTAACTTTGAAGCTATTTCGGAAATATTGTGGAATTGTTATGTAAACTTCGTACGGTCTAGTGGAAGTACATTAAAGCTTTAGTAAACCTTTTCCTTAGCTAAGTGAAACTAGCTTTCCGATGAAGTTATCTATGCTCAATCTCCGAGATTTTGTAGTGTAAGGGCGACTAACGCACACAGCACACAGTTCACCTGATGGTAAGTAGATGCCGTAGCCTAAAGAGATCTACACCTATACTCGATTAAGAATGTAAATCTAGATGCGTTGTTACCCCTATGCACTAAGATGAAATTCCTCTTTCTCAGCAAAAATAATCTTCGGTTCTCTACATTCACCATACGAAACAGATTCGTGTCGAATGTCTGTGACAGTGTGGAGCTTCGTTGGCCGAGCCAACCCTTTCGCGCTACAGCTGTTTAGTCAGCTGTATAGTAGATTTCTTTTCTAATTTCCTGTGTATTAACCTTATTCATGACTGAACATATAAATTATTTTCAAGGATATGCTAACTCGTATCAAAGTAAAGTTTCAGTCTCTATATTTCACAGCGGAAAGCGTTGTATCTCGCCAGCAACGCAAAGTCAGGAATTTTTATTTAGAAAAAGCCAGAATTACGTTTGAAAATTAGGTGCTCTAAAATTTTCAACGCAGCGAACTGTTGAAATTTGCGTAGCTGGCAAAAATTATCACATGCAACGCAGTGACGACAATAGATATATGATAAATATTACTAGCTGCTAACCATTTAAAATAGAAAAAATCATTATAAGTAAAAATAAATTTAAGTTTTTATACGATTTTTAAATGATTCGGTAGGTGGTTGTAAAATTTTATTTACCTAGCGTTGGGGCTTGACGTAACTAATTTAAATTTGTAAAATGGTATTTAAAAACGTGGTAGGTACTCGTATAATGGTAACTAAGCTCTTTTAAATTTCTATTGTTACTTTGTTTTTTTTTTTAATAAGTAAGTAGAGTTTTGGTTGTTTCCTTACGAATTTACAAGACTCGAGTATACGCAGAGATGCAAGTGTCAGTATTTTATGTTGAATGAAATGAGGTGTTCCATGAAGTCCATATTTATTAATATTCGTAGACTCTTGTAATGTAATGAAATTATTTAAATTAATTGTGATTTTATTTTGTGTTTTTGAATTACTAATTTCGTTTTATGATTGTACCAAAAACCTGCATGTTTTTCGGATAAAACATAGGCCTAGATGACTTCTGGGATAGCTCTTTGTCTCTTCGTGAAGTTAACAATCACAATCGATAAGCCATTTCATAAATTAAACCATTGTAAATAATTTGTTATTTATATTTATTTTATATAGTCATGGTAGCTCAGGAGAGCCGTGGTAGCTCAAGCTAAAAATTAAGCCATTATAAATAATTTGTTATCGGGAAGCCCTTAACCATCCGAGTGTTGTCAAAAAATATATTAATTGATTCCTGCAAAACTTTGAAGAAAGGCTCCAACTAAAGGCTTCGCCTTTAAATAGCGCCTTGACGGATTTTATTTTAACATTAATAATATATACTTAATATAACTTTTTCAATTTATATACTATTTTTGACGCCACGTTGGCGCAGTGGCTGAACCACCCGAATGCATCGCCGCGGGTCACGGGTTCGATTTCCGCATGGAGCAAACATTTGTGTGATCCGTGGTAGCTCACAGGCTAAGCGCTCGCTGTAAATTTCATAGTACGCGAGCAACCCGGGTTCGATCCCCTGCGACACCACAAGGATAATATGTTAATTGCAATTTTAAGTGCTGATTTATCACGTGCTTAACGGTGAAGTAAAACATCGTGAGGAAACCAGCACGTCTGATAAATAAAAAAATATATTTCAAAGACATGTGAACTTGCGGGCATTTCCTAAAACCCTCTCAGAAATGAGAGGAAGCCTGTGTCCAGCTGTGGGAGGTATATAAGTTGTAACTTTAATTTTTAAAGTTTATTAAT
This sequence comes from Parnassius apollo, assembly GCA_907164705.1. Lineage (NCBI taxonomy): Eukaryota > Metazoa > Arthropoda > Insecta > Lepidoptera > Papilionidae > Parnassius > Parnassius apollo. The sequence continues at coordinate 6,588,188 of CAJQZP010001427.1, read as the reverse complement.
TGTAATATAAATAATTAGTTATTCATATTAAATATAATATGAAAAATTTGTTATAATAGGTAGTGGTGGTGTAAAAAAAATCCACTACCTCATATCGTACCTCGTTGGTGTCGTTAGAAGCGACAAAAGGAAATTGAAACAATGTTCATAGGCTATAATGGATTAATGGATGAATGGAAATAATTTATACACGTTTTCCTACGAGATATCGCTATAGGAGGGTACAGAATGCTCATGTCCACAGTAAAGCGCAAGGTCACGCGTAAAATATTTATGTCACGCGTTTAAGGTATTGGAGTGCGTAAAAAAAATTTATAACGGTTTTACGACTCTGCTCCGTGCCAAAGTGGTCTAGCAATGAGTTTCACTGCTAAGGGCCCGCACGGAACAATTATTTGTAGGCCATACAAATACTTGTTCGAGGTCGAGATGTTTGTCCTTGTGATGTTACATAAACTGCCCCCACGATCCAGGTGAAAACCCTAGTGTAGAGGTAATTGATTAAAAAAAAATATGAAAGATAAGAATGTGCTTCTTGAAAACAAAATGTTTTTACATTATTTTGACGTAATATCAAAATAACTTCTGATGTACACTAAATAGAACTTTATAGATGAATAAAACTATTTACGTATAAAGATCCCGAGCTAACTGACAGAATGTTTATCATGCGTCGGGAAGTAGTAGCGTTGCTTGCTCACTGCAATATCTACACTAATATTATAAAGAGGAAAGATTTGTTTGTTTGTTTGTTTGAATTGAATAGGCTCTGAAACTACTGAACCGATTTGAAAAATTCTTTCACCATTAGAATCCTACATTATTCCTGATGAACATAGGCGATAGAACGTTTTCAAAAAATTTAGAGATCCGTATGAAAACTTCGTTAATGTAACCCAAGGTGTGAAAAAAATACCAAAAAAAAACCTTATACGCGTACGCTGCGGAAACTATTGACAATAGAGCAATGTGATGTGCTACAGTTTTATGGAGGACATCAATATCTACCTAAAAGTCTGCAATACCATATGTCTAACTATTATAGTTATCTCACAATAACTACTTTCCATGTTATAATATTATAAAGAGGAAAGATTTTAATATTATAAAGAGGAAAGATTTGTTTGTTTGAATTGAATAGGCGCCGAAACTACTGGACCGATTTGAAAAATTCCTTCACCATTGGAATCCTACACTATGTCTGATGAACATAGGCTATAGTATATTTTCAAAAAAATTAGGGATCCGTATAAAAACTTTGTTAATTTAACCCACGATGTGAAAAAATACCAAAAAAAAATTCCTTATACCGCGTGCGCTGCGAAAACCATTGACAATAGAGCAAAGTGATGTGCTACAGGTTTATAGAAGATATCAATATCTACAAAAAAAGTCTGCAATACCATATGTCTAACTATTACTGTTATGTCACATAAAATATATTTCACGCGGACGAAGTCGCGGGGAACAGCTAGTTTTATATATAGCGGCGCGCCCTGGCTTCGTTTGGGTGGGATTTATAAATGTGACATTATTCAAATTTCATCTTTATCACTACTACAGCCCTTTACATATCCGCTGCTGAACATAGGCCTCCCCCAAAAAGTGCCACAAAGCAAGGTCCTGAGCCACCTGCATCCATCGACTTCCTATTAAGATTCCTTCCTATATTCAGATTCAAGATAATACAATTCATATTATCATTTTTCGTTTTATATTTAACATTTCCAAGTTTTATATAAAACAAACAAACAAGTATATAAAACAAATACATAATCCACCTGGTTGGATGTGGATGCTGTGGTCTATAGGCATCTAAATTTATCCTCGGTTAAGAATCAAAAGACGCAGATGCGTTACTACCTTTAAGGACTAAGATGGAATGCATCGTTTCCAATAAAAAAAGGAGGCCCCGGTTCTCTACATTCACCATACAAAGCACAGCAGCCTTAAACTGCTATTTTACGCTGGTAGTCTGTAAGAGCGTGATCCTACTCCGGTTGAGCCGACCCATTCGTGTTACAACCATAATATAGCTTCTTTTATAGAAAAGGGGCCAAAACAGCACGCGGCTCACCTGATGGTAAGTGACTACCGCCACCCATGAACAACCGCAACTCCAGGGGCGTTGCAGATGCGTTGCCGGCCTTTTAGAAAGGAGTAAGCTCTTTTATTAAAGGTCCCTAAGTCGTATCGGTTCGGAAAAGTCGCCGCTGTAGTATGGTTCTACCACATTCGAAAATGTGAAATGTTCGAAGATATATACATATTCGTTTATTTTTAGTGTCGCTTTTTTATCGAGTTTCAAATCACAAAGATTCAAAATTCTTTTAAAATTTTTTTTGCGGTTTGGCCGTGAAAGGAAAACGGGAGATCTCCTGCCGGACACGATGATCAGTCTGAGAAGCAGTCAATACTCCAATGTGTTATTTTGGAGCAGTTTTGTATATAGCGCGGTAACTTTGGAACTTTGATAGCGCAATTTAGACTTCCACGCTTGCACGTTCGCTCGGGGCTCGACGACAGTGCCGTCACAGAGGAAAGACAAAATTTGCACTCTGTTTCAGTTTTATAGTGTTTGACGTCATTTTTAAGTAAAATTATATCTTTAAAGGAATACGACAGTCCACCTTCCAAGTTAGATAATGACAACTATAGATTATTTTGTGTTTTTGAATTAATAATTTCGCTACAAAATAATATCATTAGTTTATATGATGGTGTAAATTACTGGATCAGTTTTATGGTTGTACCAAAAAATCCTGTATGTTTTTCAGACAAAACAAAGGCCTTGATCACTTCTGGCATAATTATTTGTCTCTTCGTGAAGTAAACAATCGCAATCGTTTTAGCCTTTTCAATAATTAGTTTGGACAGGCAGAAACACAATGTTTGTTTAAATTGTTGACTAGCGCGCTAATAAATTCTTGAGTATAAATGAAACCAGTTATTTTTATATTACGGACCGACATTTACGATTTTTGATTTATATGTATGTATAGATTATGTGATTTTGTGCCCTTGAGGCTATATACTTTGTTAATAAAATTGACATATTCTTGTTAAAAAGCATTATATCATGCTATTGTTTATTTCTCATTAAAACTTAGAAATATATATTTTCAAGTGTTGGATGTTGAAATGAAATAATTTCATTCGTTTATCTAATTAAGAAATTAAAATTTGTTTTTGACGACACCGTGACGCAGTAGCTTAGCAACGAGATATAGAGCTGAACGCCGCGGGTCAGAATCCCGCGTGAAACAAGTATTTGTTTGGACCTTGATATTTGTTCTTGTGCAATTTATGAACTTAAACTACGATACAGGAGCAAAATCAAAATCAGAGAAACTACGATACTTCCTAATATATGAGATACTCTGATACCATGATTACATAGAAAATGTAATCATTTGTGTACGTAAGAAGGACCGCCGTTAAAGTTCACAGTCAAGCGGCAATTAACTCAAGAATAGTACGAAGATGTGGTTGAGAAACACTTGATATACGGGACGCGAGACTGCAGTCTCAACACTGATTAACATTAGAGCGTCTTATATTTCTTACTTAAAATTAAACTTAAACTTTACCAGTGTTATAATTTATTTTTAAGAAATGCTTTTTCAATTTTTTTTATACAGAATAAGGGTTACAAGCGAGCACGCAGTCCAACTGATGGTAGGTGGATGCTGTAGCTCATAGATATCTACATCTATCCTCGATTAAAAATTAAAATGCGGACGCGTTGCTACCCCTGAGGGCTTAGATATAATGTCTCGTTTCCAATAAAAAGGGACATTCCTCTTCTTCTAGAGCAGTCGGGTAAAAAAGCGAGAAGACAGGTCTTCTAGGCCTAGATGTGAAACGTTATAATAAACCGCTACTTTACTTTTACTAGTTTGATCCTAGAATTAGCTAAAATCTTGGTTGAACTACGCTGCCACTTAAAATTTATTTTGGTTAAGAATTATTTAGCGCCGCACGTAATTAGTTCATGACCTAAATTAATGAATTTAGTTTTGCCGACCATGCTCGAGTTTCGTCGTTTATGTGCCCGTTTGAAAAAAATAAATCGATTTTTTACGTGATAGAGCCACGTTGCAGCTATATTATGGTTGTGGCACGAATAGATCGGATCGACCGGGGAAGGACCACACTCTCACATAATACCAGCGTAAAATAGCAGCACTATTCTGCATTTTCCAAGTATTGAGTAACCTTGTTTAATGGTAACAAGGCAACGGTATTTTATTCGAGGGACAATTCACCTGCAGTTTTATTCTTATTGAACACGGATCCAGGCGTCTGTGCCACAGTATCCATTTACCATCAGGGGTACCACATTTGTGATACTGCATAAAAAGTTACACACAAGCAAACTCCGCACGACGTGGAACGAAGGAACACACGAAGGAAACGACGGTGTTCATGGTGAAGCTATTTTCTATTACTGCCATCCATTAGTCACGCTTAAAGTTGCACACGAATAGATTGCTAAGTTTGCAGATTTTTCAGAGAGGTTATTTAGGATTATAGTACATGTTGCTGGGAGATGGCGGTGTAAAAGAATTTATAACTACATTTTTTCCCTCGAGTGTCATTTTGTAACTTTTAAGAAAGCTAGAAAGACCCTGTGTTAAGCAATAGATTACTATATATTTACCATCCCGTGTAATAATGTCCTCCAGACCAACCAAATGAATTTCGGCCATGGCGGTCAGTCTCTACTGAAATTAGCCATCTGCATCGGACAGAGTTGTAGTGCACGAGTGTGTGCTTAAGCACAGGTGCACTCTCTATTCCCAAACTCCCATGTTTTCCGATTGGATGAAATGCAACATGACCGAAGAGAGATCAGGTGCAAAAAGCAGTTCCGAGGCATATAGGTGAAATACCGCCAATGTTTTTAACTCCGGTCTGCTATTAAGAATTTATTGACAGATGAACTCATTTTTTATAAAAAAATAATAGCTAAAATATTAATATTTCGAATGTTCCCTTTAATTACTCCTGGTAAGTGTAAAATGCTTGTATTTAAATAAATTTAGGCCCGACCTGGAATTCGAACCCTGATGGTCAACATTTGCGATTACGACCACTAGACTAACGATAAGTCAGTTAGTTAACTGCCTGAACTGAATTTACAGAATCTCTGTACCCTGCAGATAGGTATACAGCAATGCAAGAAATGTTATTTGACGGCAGATATAAGTGACGTATAATAATGTATACATGAATGTCATTACCATCATCATCGTCAGTATAACTTATCATAGCCCTCTGCTGAACATAAGTTTTTAACATAAGTCAATAAGATGTTAAATATTTATGAGCAAAAATCCGCGTAATAAAATAAAATGACGGGTCTTAGGAAGAGAACCTCCCGCTTAGCGAGCTTAGTCAGCCACCGCAGAGTCTACTTCACCTGAGGATGCCTCACGTAGAGGTGAAACACGTGTCATAGTTTCGGCGGTGGTATGTCTTTCCTAGTGTAGTAGTGTTGGGAGTACTACACTAGGAAAGAGGAGTGGTGCTGGGATTAGTGGTGACGGAGGTAGTGCACGCTATTGAGGGTGTGCGGGAGGTGCTCCCTGTCTGCATCTAAGTACGACATATCATTTTATTATACCGTGGATTGCGGATTTGCAAATCTTGACAAATTAATTTTTAACATCTGTAATTTACTGGATTTCCGCAATGTAACTCCTAATCCTTTTAATTATTTTCAATTGTTGCCGGGCCGTCAAGCGGGTTGGCAAGCGCAGTTTATTTTAATATAATAAACGCTCCGCCCTGGCTTCGCACGGGTGATTTCTGGATTCCGTCAACAGAGCCGCTTACCGAGTCCAATCATAAATCCGTCCGGAAATTCATCAAAATCAGTCCTACCGTATAGTAGAAGTTCGGAGATAAATAGAAAAGAATTATACAGATGTATTTTGCATTAACCGCCAAATCTGCAAAGAGTTTGAGAATAACCTATGTATACATCATTATTTTTCAAAGAGTAGCAAAATTCTAAACTTAAGTTATTTGAACTTATTATATATTTATATAAATAATGATATACCGTTGTTGTAGTTTCTGTACATACGAATAAATAAAACTTCTACTTTTATTTGAAATTATCCCAAATTGAATGTGGTTTATGGACAACAACGATTTTGCCTTGATCAATAGGAATCATCTCTTACAAATGAGTGCGTGCGCAGTAAAATCAGTTAAAATAATTCCTTACTACGAATTTTGAATTTAAAAGGTAAAAAGGACAGTAAGTTTGAGATTTTTTAAATTAATTCTTCTCCATTTGCATATATTATTAAAACTGAACCTTCTCTGCAAATTTGGCCGGTTCATGCAAAATAACACTGTATATTAAGATTGAGGTGCTATCAGAAAGATGCTCTAACCCAAATACTATGTCAGTTTCCCGCAGTTACCTCTTGTATCACCTGCGATAGGATATACTAGGCCTATAAAATCCACTACTGAACATATGCCTCGCAACAACGTATATCATAGGGGGTGTTGTCATGCTCGGCAGGGGGCGGGGGTTTGGCAACCGCAGTTTTTTATAAATTTGAGTTGGTATGAGGTAAATGCTACCGTTCAATTCTTTGTTTCAGTTTCCCTCTCTCGCCTCTTACGACACCCAATTAATAAAAGTAAAAAAAGTAAAGTTACAGCCTATATACGTCCCACTGCTGGGCTCAGGCCTCCCCTCATTTCTGAGAGGGTTTAGGGCAAGGAAGTGTTCGCCGTGCTGCCCAAATGCGTGTTGACGAACTTCACATGTCTTCGAAATATTTTTTTTTCTTATTCCTCAGACATGCAGGTTTCCTCACGATGTTTTCCTTCACCGCCGAGCACGTGGTAAATCAGCACTTAAAATTGCAATTAACAATTTCATTGGTGCCGGCGGGGATCGAACCCGGGTTACTCGCGTTCTGTTATATTTACAGCGAGCGTTAACCACTGAGCTACCACGGCTCTTACCTTCTTACCTCTTCTCTCTTATCTTACCCACTTAATGATAAGGCGCAATAGATATTTAACACCGAAACTACGGTTTACCTGCCTTAACTGATTAAAATGTTGACTCTGACTTTTATAAATATTTTCTTGAGATCTTCATGTGGCCGTTGCTTTCTTATAAGATGGGAGGCAAACAGACATCAGATAATTATACTTGCAAATCACGCCATGTTGAAGTTATTACGTAAAACAAATTCAATGTCAAATGTACTCGTAAACGTGTAAATATACCTATACTTGAAGATATTTTGAATATTCATGTCAGAACATTTAAACTTGAACTTCGAACACTAACGTGGAATTATTCAAATATTTTGTTTTATTTTTATAAGAGAATAGAATACAAAAGAATATTTTTTATTAAATATAAATTGCAAGAACATTATTGAAAGCATACCAGTGTCAAATAGCAGCTAAATGCTAATGTATTTCATATGGTAAACGTAAACTCTTTTAAATGGAAATGAGGCATTCCATCTTGGTCCTCAGGGGTGACAACGCATCTGCATTTTGAATCTTAATAGAAGGCAAATGGAAATGTCTATGGACAACAACATCCACTTACCATCAGGTGGACTATATGCTCGTTTGTCACCATATTTTATTTAAAAAAAACACCTATAAGTTTTTCATATTTTGTACAAGTTTGTTGTAAGCGCGTACACACTCCCTTATTTAGGAATTACTGTCTTATTGGAGTCGAGTAACTGGTATCAATACCTTGTGCTTGTTTCTAGAATTTACAGAATGCACATCACTATTTTTAGACAACGTCGCATGCCCATTCCAACGACTATGTGGCGCAGTGGCTTAACATAAAGTAGCGGCGCTGAGGGACGCAAGTTCGTATCCCGCACAGTTATTTGTAGGTTATACAAAAGTATTTGTATAACCCACAAATAATTGATACTGGTCCGGCTGTTTGTCTTTGAGAAATTTATGTATGTGCCTTCACAATACATGAGATAATCCTAGTGTGGGGGTAACGTTTTTTTTTTAAATTAATATAATAATTTGTAATTTATATTATTCTCTCAGTAAATAACTCTTACGTGATAATTAGAACACGGCCTATATGTGAGACAAATACCATCCAAATCCGTATTTGTTTTGTGTTGATTAACTATGTAACAAATAAGATTGTAAGCTGTTATTTAAAAAAAACCTCGCTGGATTTCTTGCTGATTATTCCCAGGACAGAGGTTTGTTTTTCTGAACCAGTGGTAATTAAATAAAAAAGTGACTTTCTATAATTATTATTTAAAATATATATTGTATAAAAAAGTTTCTGTTTCTGTTTCTGCTGTGATAAATTTTTTTATAATATATATATATATATATATATATATATATATATATATATATATATATATATATATATATTTAATAGGTCTTGTTAGTAAAATTTATACACAATCGGGTTTTTTTATAACAGTATTTAACCGTTAAGCTCGTTTATTAGCATTTTTATGAAATTGATTAATCGATAAACACAACTTATTTGAAGTTCACTTTTTACCTAGCGGTTGGTTCAAGGTCTAGGGTGTTACAAAATTATTGACACTTGGCACGTGTAAAGTAGGGTGCACGTGATTCGAATTTCATTGTTTTCAATCCGTTTTTATTGTTTCATAATAAGGAAGTTTACTTTTAAAGAAATGTTTTTTGAAAATATTGAAGCGACAGGCTTCTTTCTTTTTATTTTCCGTCTAGTGTTAAAAAGTAGCTGTTAAATACATAAGTGTCGATGAAAAAGTCTTTTACTACTATAAAATATATTTTTGTGTAAAATTTCATTAAGATCCGTTAGCGGTTTGAGCGATATTGAATTTTCATAGGAGGGGGCAAACGATCATACGGCTCACCCGATGGTGAGTGATTACCGCCGCCCATGAACTAACGCAACACAAGAGGAATTGCGGGTGTGTTGTCGAAAATACGAATGACATGACACGAATCCAAACAAATAAACTCACTCGTAATGAAAAAAGAAAAGCACAAATTATTTTTACTACCTTGAACTCCTTATCTGCGGAGTCCGTCCGGGTATATGTACCTCTCTCTTGACCTATTTCAACCGGTGCTTTTATTTATGTGTTCAGATCTGAAGGGTATGGAGAACCAGTACTTACAATTACAGGCTATTACGTATCACATATTAGTCCTCAGAGGTGACAACGCATCTGTAATCTTCTTTGTTTGTTGGTTGCTTATCATTAGGTCGACTGTAATTTCGATGGTCCTTTTAATTTTGTAAAAAAGATTTCCCGCAGCGTGAAAACTCTCCGTATATGAAGAGCCTTTTTCTTGCTCATGTTAAGTACACAATAGGAAATTCTACCGCACTAGATACACAATTAATTGCTTCTTTTCTCGCGGAGTATGGAGCAATAAGAAAACATTTATTGTATTGAAAGGAAGCCGCATCTGCAGTTTTCTTTGTTTGTTGTACGGTCTGCGAAAGCCACTAACCATTAATAAGAATACATTCGCTGGTCATTTCAGTATTATAAAAATTGATTCATATATTGAAGCATTTTCACGTAAGGATTGGTATGGGTAATCATTTTTTACATGGTAGAGCCATGCTGCAGTTATATTAGTAGTATAGTTGTAGCACGAATGGGTCGGCTCGACCAGGGAAGGACAACGCTTCTCACAGAATACCAGCGTCAAATAGTTGCTTAATTGTGCTGTGTTTCGTATTGTGAGTGTAGAGAACCGGTTATTGGAAACGAGGCATTCCACCTAAGTCCTCACAGATGACAACGCATCTGCATTTTGATTCGTAATCGAGGATAGATGTAGATGTCTATGGGCCACAGCAACCACTTACCATCAGGTAGACTGTGTGCTCGTTTGTCATCCTATCCTATAAAATAAAAAAATAAAAAATACGAAAAAAATTACCAATCTATTGTTTTATTGTGTCCGACCGTGTTGCAGAGTAACACTTGTTACTAAAACCACGTGCGACCGATTGGGCGCCGGAGTAATAATAGACTGTTATTCTAAATAGTCGTTCCACTTTTTACGTGGAGAAAAGCGGGTAATGAAATTACATACAGGACTGCTTACTGTGAAGCGGCGGCTTAAAAATTTCCACTAAAGTTCGTAGGGTTAAAGAATGAAGAATCTAATCCAATAGAAATGGCGTCTCATCAAGCCCGTACCCTCGCGGGTGAAAACCCGCTAGTAGCGGTATATCGTTATAACGTTATGTTATTCAGTTAATTGGATTTTTTTTTTATTAACGGGAAAATACATAAAAGAATTGTATACTCAAGTAGATATATTAATTTTAAAATAACATTTATAACTAGCAATCCGCTCTGGCTGCTCCTTGATGGGATATATTTATGTTGCGTTAGTTAGACTTACCTAGATAATCATTAAAGAGCATTTATTTTATCTGATCAATATTTCTATTTTAATAATATATCTAAATTTTTGGGATAAAGTTTAGTCTAGATCACTCCTGGTATTATTCGTTTTGTATGTATTTGTATTTTATTAGTACTCCCTATTTGTTCGTAAATCTTTATTTACGGTTCAACCATTACGGAGATTAGCTCGGACAGACTGATAAAGGAACATTTTAAAAAAGCTTACTCATGTCTCGATGGCATGTAAATATATTATAAGAAATATAAAAAACAAAATCAACTATATTTTGGATAAAAACTGTGATCGCGTTTTACTTCATAAATAACCGAATCCGGCAGATTTTTATATAGTTTCTATATAATGTGTTGACTGTGATCACAAGTTGGACTGAAGTTATAAAACGTAGCGAAAACGCAAATCGCTACGTTTTTTTTGCAGTCTTTACCGGCGGTGTGAATGTAGATAGCAACAGTGTGCAAGTTTGAGGTGAATAGAGGCGACGCCATTTTCAATCCCATTCTTTAACCGCACGGGTAGTAGCCCATATCGCTGTGTGGGTAACCTAAGAGGTGACAGAGGGAAGCAAATCAGGCGTGGCGGCTGCATGGTGTAGTGGATTGGCAATGTGTTACTAATGGAAGAATAGTTGGCGAAGAAACCGACAATCGATTGGGAAAAGCTCTTGAGTGGTAGACTTGTACTGGCAAGCGGAGTGTTGTGTGGCACCTCACTAGACGAAGTGACGACTTGGTAAGACAGTCATTTCCTACGACTGACAGTTTTTTTGTTATACAATATAGGTTACAAAGGAGCACACAGTCCATCACGTAGTATCAGTCCACATAAGTATACTGTGGCCCCTAGACATCCACATCTATTTTTGGTAAAAATGAAAATGTATTTACAAAATGAATATGCATTGTCATCTATGACGACTAAGAACTACAACTATAGAACGCCTCGTTTAGTGTAAAAAGGGTCTCCGGTTCTTTACACTCACCAAACGAAACAGCATACAGCTGCATTAAGTTGCTTTTTTCGCTGGTATTATAAAAGAGCGTGGTCCTTCCTCGGTCGAGCCGATCCATTCGGGTTACAACCACAATATAGCTGTAGCATGGATTTACCACGTAAAAAGTTTATGTAAGCATTGAGAAAAATACTTGCTAATAAAATGAAACATATAAAATTATAAAGTTTTCTGTGGTTACAATCTTGCATTTGGAACTACGCCAAATTATTGTAGCTGCTTTCGATTGCTTCAATTAGATTTTATGTTTTACCTATCTATAATTTTTGCATGCATCCATTTCAATATCCACCACATCTATATCAACATCTTGTCTATTCCTACACTCTCACAGATCTCACAGACAGCAATCCGACACCATCGATGAGAGAGGTCACACACACACGACCGACGGCTTTATGTGTTTTTCAAGGCACGGGGGTAAAACACCGCCAACTTCACTTCACTAAGACTCCGGCCTACAACTGAGAATTTCTTGACAGAAAACCCAATAATCGATTTTGGTCTAAACTGAATCTCGAACCCAGAACCTCATGATCAGTAAGGCTTTACAACTACTAGACCAAACAAACAACCAAAATTGTACTATAATGTACTAGAAATGATAATACACAGGATTGCTTATAACACACTGAAAATGTGTTATATGCAACTTAATATTTTTACCTTATGAGGTTTAAAAATCACCGCGATATTTTTTCAAAAGGTACATTTTTTTAGCCCCACCCATATAATAAAAATTATTTATCCTTTATGGGCGCGTACAACAACTGTACGTATTGTACGTGTTGGAGCCACGCTGCAGCTATATTATAATTTTAGTTGTACCGAGGGGGCGAGGCGATCCATTCGTCAAGAGTGCCCGGTCAAGACGACCACGCACTCATAGAATACCAGCGTGAAATAGTGGCATAATGCTGCTGTGTTTTGCATGGTGAGTGTAGAGATCCGGTAACCTTTGTTATTGGAAACACGTCATTCCGTTTTAGTCCTCAGTGGTTATAAACGCATCTGCATTTTGATTCTTAATCGAGGATAGATGTAGATGTATATGAGATAATCCACATACCATCAAGTGAACTATATTCGTTAGTCACTCTTATTTTATAACAAGTATAAAACGGAATGTGGCTACAAAGGCACTGCGAACGCCAAAGTTGGCCAACATGTCACGGTCCGGAAAATTAAAGCCTGTACATTGCATTTTGGTCCTCAGAGATGGCAAAGCACTTGTTTTTTATATCAAAGTAAACAATCTAAAGCTTCACGAGAGTCTGAGCTGATTACTTGTCACATCTTTATTATATTTTTATACGCAAGGTAACGCGTGATTCTATTTATTATCTGTTATTGAGTCTGCGACAACTGATAATGAATATAATTACACGTTACTTATAATTATAACTTTCATTAATGTGTGGGTTTGAGAAGTAAAATGGTGCTTAATTTTTTTTTTATAAAAACACGTTGAATCACTGCCATTTGAAAAGTGAATTGTATAAAGAGCTGTCTTTTACGATTACCAAAAGATCGTTTGGAAAAACTGTTTGGAAATGATTTTACTTTAAAACAACATCAAAGCAAAATATAGCTCTTTGACTTTCGGAACATTTTAAAGAACGTATGCATATTTAAATAAACTTACGTGGGACTTCAAAAACGTTATACATTATTTAATAACCTTATGTCATTTTTTAACCTAACATTATTTTTTAAATATGTGACAAATGAGCACACAGTGCACCTTATGGTAAGTGGATGCTGTGGCCAATAGACATCTTCATCTATCTTCAATTAAGAATCAAAATGCAGACGCGTTGTCACACTTGAGAACCATAATGAAATGCCTCCAATAATAAGAGTATCCGGTTTTTGACACTTCACACGAAACACAGCAGTATTAAGCTGCTATATTAACCCCTGTATTTGTGAAAGAAATGTATAGAATATTTCAATATTATCATAATCAATACTTATTACATCCATACGTCCGTTCATAACAACCTTTAAAAAGCCACTGCTGAACATAGGCCTCCTCCACAGATTATGTCATACCATACCACGTTTTGCCATAGTTTCCACGCTTGGCAGGCGGGCTGGCAACCGCAGTTTGTAATTGTTTTGAGTTGTATTAAGAAAGATATCACAGTTTCTGTCTGTCGCCTCTTACGACAACCACTGGACTTTACTTTACTTACTTTACTTTACTTACTGCATTTATTAATTCCACGTGAAATTTCCTCTGTCAAATGTATTTTTCTTTTAAATCTACCCGCACTATTGTTTCGATTTATGTTTCTCTCACGGAGGAATAAACGAACAAAAAACTCTACAGATATCCTCATTTTGTTATGTTTATCACATTTTTTATTACTATCACGTAATTTACCTAATATTATTACGTTCGGGTGGAGTTAAATAATTGATTTTAAACTAACTTCCGATGATCTAGAGAGTTGAAATTTTGAACAAAGCTCAGTGTCAGATGATAATGTAAGAAAAAAAAATTGTAGGCTTTTTATAAATTTCATGCTTAATTATTTCAAGTTAATATTACTCTGCGTAGTTATAATACTCCTCTGTCTGTAATATAGAAATAAATGACTACTATTAAGCTCAGAGGGGCACCTGCATGCTGTTAAAACATAAATAACCATTAATAAAATTTTCGTCGTCTATCTCTGTCCGTCTGTCTGTCTTCATAATTGCTGAACTGATTGCGATGAAAGGAGATGAACGGAATTGAATGTTTGACATCGTTATGAACAGTTACACAAAAATATGTTGGTAATAAAACAATAAATTATAAGCATAATTAAATGGCTTTTATTTCTGTTGTGCTTGGAATAATTATAAAAATATTTTATAAACTGAAAAACGGAAGTTTATGCTTTTACTTTAGCAAAAACTAAACGTTTTTTTTAACTAAGAATTTTGGCTTGGATGCTTGTCTTTTAAGCCTTGTCTCCATTTCATTCAGGATTTTACTACATAATCTACAAATCATAATCCATAAATTAAAAGAAAACCCCAGGCCCTGCAAGAATAATATGATCTATTGATATACTTATAAAATATTTTAATCTTCAAAATAAGACATATTTGAACTTTATTAGTCCTTTACGAACAGATAGAGAGCAATGTGGCGATAATTAAAAGCTAATTTTTATCCAAAAAACTTGACGATTTAAAAAAAAGTTAAAATTAATTTTCTTTGATTACCTTAAATTTATGTAACGCCATATTTAAAAACCTATCCAGAAAACGCGGGGTAACTTCTCAAAAGCTATTATTATAATAATATACACATAAATAAAATTTAAATGACTGTAACATCCAAATCGTTGCCGTTTATTGTGTTGAGAAGATTATTTACACGCCATTACTAGTAAGTCATGAATAACCCTTTTTGAAATTTTTATTTGTCTGTCTAGGTTAATCTTAATTAATCTTAGGAGAGGCTTAGCCAATTGTAATGAAACTTAACGAACAGATAGAGAGTGATTCCACGAGAGATATTGGCTATACTTTATCCGCAAAATTTCGAAATTTTGTTAAAAAATCGAAAATTGATAGATATAGTCTTTGATAATTATCTCAAATATAAATATCGTCACATTATTAGATCTTACACTGGCGGAGTCGGGGTGTGTCGCTTATAGAATAAGGTAGACAAATGAGCACACAGTCCACCTGATTCTAAGTGATGCTGCGTCGCATATACCTACATATATCCTCAATTATATACCAGCGTTAAATCGCAACTCAACGCTGCTGTGTTTTGTATGGTGATTGTAGAGAATCGGAGACCCTTTTTACTGGAAACGAAGCATTCCATCTTAGTCCTCACGGGTGACAACGCATCTGCATTTTGATTCGTAATCGTGGATAGATGTAGATTTCTATGAGTTGCAACAACCACTTACCATCAGGTGGACTGTGTACTCTTTGCCATCCTTATACTATAAAAAAAATTAAGAATCTAAATGCAGATGCGTTATCACCTCTGAGTACAAAAATGAAAATTATCATAATTATATCACAAAAATAGATAATAAAAGTATGCTTATAACTTAAATAATAGATATTTATAATACGTAAGTACATAAGATAATATCGTATGTCTCGTAAAAATATACATAATTAGTCACATCATATAATGCAAATATACTCAATATTTATCTTAGCACAAATAAAATACACGTATTATAGTTTATTTTGAATTTTTATATTCGGTTTGGGCTGCACTACAGGTTAATTTTGAATAAGAAACACAAAGAGAGTAGAGATGTAGAAAGAATAAACCAAAAAAGAGTGACAAAGCAAATTTATGTTGCAGAAATTAAGGGCAGAGTAGGGAAGGAACACCCTAGACGGAAGTTTAGTAACCAAGTTGGCAAGATATTGAAAATGGACAAGATTAAGTGTACCCTTAACCCACGAGCGTGTATACGTAGGTATATGGATGTAATGGAGGCGATGGATCTCTTCCTTAGTAAAAGTGGACGTCGAGTAACAATACGTCAGAGAACCAAAGCTGTCTCTAGATTGGTATTTCTCTACCACATGTGGCAACTACACTGTAGAGCAAGCGCTGCTAATAATTAAATGGTGTGGAGGGGCAGTGTAACTACATGCTATAAGGCATTCCACTTTAGTCAACAGGGGCGACCACGTAGCTGTGGCCTCCTTTGTTTAGTGTAGACATGGATCTATGTTCGGTGCAGTCATTTAATATCCGTAGAATCCAAGAAGTCCCTAGTCTCTGCATATTCCTCTGGGTGTGAGTGTCTCTGCCTATTCCTCGCGTGAGTGTTGATGATTATGAAATACGAAGAAACTTCAAAAATAAAATTGAAACAAAATTTACACATAATATCTTTTTAAGTCAGTGCTAGGGCATATTGTGATTTAACGGACCAACATTGAGAATGATAAAATATATTTAATTAAAATAATTAAACGGAAACGAAAAATCTCGTTTTATGAACTATGGTAAAATAGATGACACGACTTTATCATGTAAGTGAAGTTATCCTAGGTGGTAGGACTTTTTCATTACCTACAAGCCCGTCTGAGTACGACGTACCACCCTCTACCATCGTCTGTATAGCAACTTATATTATATTATAAACGATTTGTTAGATTTTTTTAAATAACTCACTGTTATTAATGTTATTGCGTTAGTTTTTATTCAATTTTAGCGCGTTTGTTTTTACTGTTTTGTGTTAGTGTTATTTAAAATTTTTATTACTGTGCATTAGGTAACCTGTAAGTGAGTTTGTACTTAGTCGTAAGTTAAATATGTTACCGTCTATATAATAGAATGAAATGGTTTTTATCTTGTTTTTGGCTTTAAATAAAAAATAAAAAACAATAAATAACTGGATGCTGTGCCGTAAACGCTTACCTATAGGATAAAGTAGTTTAAATGTTGTAATCGTTTTGAAAATTTTCAAATCCGTGTAAGCGGTACACATTTTTCACTTCACCATAATAAATGTTAATCGAAACGCAATTAATTTTTTATGCTCGAAGAACAAACTACATAAACTTTTTAGGGTTCGAATACAAATCTATAGAAAAATTAGTATTCGTAAGAAAATATTTGTTACACGACGCAAATGCGCGCGGATGCTGCATGAATACACGGCGAGCAACTAGCGCCTCGCAAGTACTCTTACAAGATGAGATTCCTTAGTTACGCAGACAATAATTACGTTCTCAGTTTCTTTTTTTAGTAAACGTTACCTCTTTACTAGGATTTTCTCCAGGATTGTGGGGACAGTTAACATACATAAATTTCACAAGGACAATACGCGGCCCTTAGGCCCAACTCATTCCTAAGCCACTGAGAGACGGAGCCTTCAAATTATGTTAAAGGGCCACCTTACACCCTGCAACTGTAATATGGTTGCAGTACCAAGGGTCAAATCAACAGGGGTTGGATCAACCCCTCACTGGATACCAACGTAATACAAGCATATCAACATATATGCGTGTTGTTATATTGTTAGCAAATAGAATCGGAGACCCTCTTAGCAGGTAACGGGGCATTCCAAAACTGGGGGCAACCCATTTGCATTTATAGACACTATAGTTCATCATCATCATCATCATCATCATTACAGCCCTTCACAAGTCCACTGCTGAACATAGGCCTCCCTCAAGTAATTCCACAAAGCATGGTCCTGAGCCACCTGCGTTCATCGACTTCCTGCATATCTTACCAGGTCGTCACTCCATCTAGTGTAGGGTCGCCCTAAACCACGCCTACCGGTACGACGCCGCCACTCGAAAAACTTTTTCCACATCGAATGTTGGTTCTTCGAACTATATGACTGGCCAATTGCCACTTCACTAAATAATCCGTTGGGCTATGTCGGTCACTCTGCTTTTACTGCGGATATCCTCATTTCTGAGTCTATCACGCAGATAAACTCCGAGCATAGCCCTCTCCATAGCTCGCTGAGCGACCTTTAGCGTCCGCATACGGCCAGCAGTGAAGGACCACGTCTCAGATTCGTAAGTCATCACTGGCAACACGCACTGGTTATACACTTTAGCTTTCAGAGATTGAGGTATACCTGAAGAGAAGAGGTGTCGTAATTTCCCAAACGCTGCCCAGCCGAGTTGAATCCGTCGATTGACCTCTCGGTCGAAGTTGGACTTACCCAGTAGGACATTTTGTCGTCAACAACTTCGAGCATAGTGCTCCCAACAACTACCGGCATAGGTGTGACATGGACATTAAACATGAACTTTGTTTTGTCCATGTTCAACACTATAGTTAAACAATCAAAATGTTCAAATACGTCTCTCAGGGGCTGTGAAATGGAGGGGGTTAATTAAAGATTGGTGAAGATGTACACGAACTACAGCATCGACTGAAGTGGACTCTAGTGTGTGCGTGTGTGTGTGTGTGTGTGTGTGTGTGTGTGTGTGTGTGTGTGTGAGAGAGAGTGTGCGCGCGTGTGTGTGTGTGTGCGTGTGCGTGTGCGTGTGCGTGTGCGTGTGCGTGTGCGTGAGCGTCTGCGTGTGCGTGTGCGCGAGCTCGTGCGGGTGCGTGTGCGTGTGCGTGCGCGTGTGCGTATGCGTGTGCGTCTGCGTGTGCGTGTGCGTGTGCGTGTGCGTGTGCGTGTGCGTGTGCGTGTGCTTGTGCGTGTGCGTGTGCGTGTGCGTGTGCGTGTGCGTGTGCGTGTGCGTGTGTGTCCGTGTAGGGTGTGTGTGCGTGTGCGTGCGCGCGCGCGCGTGTGTGTGCGTGTGCGTGTGTGTGTGTCATTGACCTGAAAGGTAAAAAGAGCCAGTATAATTGCAGGTTCCATTCCATCCTAATCTTCAGGCACGCATTTTGTTGCAAGCTTTCCTTGTTTGATCATTTCAGTTTAATTAAAACCTGTCATTATCTGTAATTAAGAAAGCTATTTATTCTTTAAATGGGAACATAGGGTTATTATAATATCAAAGAATATATGAATGAAAATAACTCCAGGAAGTTATGTCATCTCCACTACGCTAGTTCTATAAAATTCGTATAAAATATTACATTTAGTTCTTGTTAAATTATATATTGTATATACTTTACGTGGTAGTGCCACGCTGCGGTTCATCAGTATAGTATAATTGTAGCATGAATGGGTCGGCTCAACCGGTGAAGGACCACGCTTTCACAGAATACCGGCGTAAAATCGTAGTACTATTATTTATTCTGTGGTAAAATTTAGTAGCTTAATTTAGACAACCGGAGAGCTTTTTTACAGGAAATGACGAATTCCATCTTAGTCCTCACGGTTAACAACGCATTTGCACTTTGATTCGTAATCGAGGATACTTGTCTATGGGCCACATCAACCACTTCCTACCAGGACGCAGGTTAAAAAAATTGCCTTTCAATAAGTATAACGAAATCTAATTATTCTATCCGTATTGAATAAAAATTACATATTCTATTCTACTCTCTTTTATTTACTTACATTCTATTCCCTTCTGCTGATTTGTGGTTCAAAGCGAGAGGGCAGTATCTAACAAGTGAAATAATTTGGCAGAAAACAAGTAAATATTTTATATGTTTCAACTAACAAAGTTTCTTAAAGCAAACACAGCAAGTAATTCGCTCGCAGAATTTCAAAACGATAATTACCTATTACTCATAATAAACCGAAAACCCAATCAAACATTTGCAATGCGAACGGATGGCGTATAGTACATTCAAATGTATTCCTCTGTTTCAATCAATCAAGAACATTTCTTTCTAATTAGTTGTAGGTTCTTCGAGCCATATGACCGGCTCATTGCCACTTCAGCTTACTTATCCGTTGGGCTTTGTCGGTAACTCTGGTGCTTCCGCTTGCCATGCGTACCAGGCAAACAGGCAAACATCCGATGAGCAACTTTTACGATACTGTCTATATCTACCATCACCATTTTTCTAAGTTTTTTTATTTTATTTATAATTTATATAAAAGTAATAAAACTGCGCAGTTACACATTATTCAACGAACATAAAAAATGAATGAAAAACATAAAAAAATAAATAATCATCCTTGTATGGTTATAGATTTGGAGGAGAACACGCGGGAACGAATTGATGATTAGGTCAATTTTTGATAGGCTTAATCAATCCAAGCAATTGTTACCCTTAGTTGTCTACCTCGGTTGTTCGGGCACAGCGAAATAGCGATATATCGTTTTGAACTCATGTTTATTGCATATGAAGACACAGCACATAGAAAATTTAATAATAATTCATTGCACTGGCGTTGAGAGGGCGAGAATCAAGCTCGATATATTCGCGTAATGTGAAGTTTAAGGCAAAAAAACTTACGAAACAACATTAACCCATGCCCGCACTGAGATTTTCAAATTGTTATTTTATTTATTATTTATTTCTCACTTGAAAAGTATGCATTGTGTCGTGAACATGATAAAAGAATTTAATAAACTTAAGTGAAATTAAAATAAGTAATCAAATGAACATATTCAATACAATAATTTTAAATGAAACTTATTTTACGGACCCCACGGCCACTGAGAAGCAGCAATGAACTCCTCCCATGCCAGTAAATCACCTAAAACGACGTAAATTAAACATTTTAAAATTAAATACAATAATATCGTTAAAATTATTACGAGATCGAAGTTTTGTGCGGATTCCTGTTCACACCGGAGGTGGAGGTTTGTAATGCCCGCAAACAAAAAAAGTACAAGTCAGGCGGGCGTAAGGTGACAGACAACCGCCTAGTGTCCGCGACTCTCATAATTTTTACTTTTTTACCCCCAATAGGACTTCGAGCCTGCACGGAACAAGTATTATATATAATATATAATATACATCGTGAGGAAACGTCTAAGAAATAAGAAAAAAATATTTCGAAAACATATTAAGTTTGCCAACACATATATATATATATATATATATATATATATATATATATATATATATATATATATATGTCACTATAGGTGAACAAATACACGTATTTATTTAAAACGGTTAAGTCGAGTTGTATGCTAATGACGATTTTATGACGATTAAACTATTTTGGCTGGCGGTGCCCATACATTGGATACGTATTAACTTAACAACTGCCATAATAAATGAGAAAGTTATCGCTTGTGCTTTGCCTCATAGGCATTATAAATATATTCAGTGCTGCAGTTAAAAGGGAACCTAAAAAAGATTTTTTTTAATTATTATAGAATCGTATGTGGTAGATCCACGCTGCAGCTATATTAAGATCGTGTACATTAGGCTAGTTTAAATACGTAAAACGTTTCGTGTAGAAGCAGTGTAAGAACATTCACTACCCCATATAATCCCGTGGATGTCGTAAGAGGTGACAGAAGGAAACGAATTAGGAGATTGGCAGCAGCATCTCCGTAATAAAGACTAAGAATATAAAACTGTTTTTGTAGGATAGGGTGACAAACGAGCAAACAGTCCACCTGATGGTAAGCGGTGGATGTGGCCCATAGACACCTGCATGTATCCTCGTATACGAATCAAAATGCAGATGCGTTGTCACCTGTGAGGACTAAGATGGAATGCCTCATTTCCAGTAAAAAGGGTCTCCGGTTCTCTACACTCACCATACGAAACATAGCAGCATTAAGCTACATTTTACGCTGGTATTCTGTGAGGGCTTAGTCTTTCCGCGGTCGAGCCGATCCATTCGTTCTACAACTATACTACTAATATAATTGCAGCAGGGCTCTACCACGTATAAACCCGTTTTCCAAGCATGGCAATTATGGCAAATACAACCCTATTAGGATATATGGGAGAGGCGTATATTCAGCGGTGGAATTTAATACTTAGACTATAACGGTAACGGTACGTGAAAGTTTGTTTTATTAAAAAAGTTGTTTTATTATTTCCAAAAATGTTTTACAAACCAACCTTTTTAACTAATGGAGTTCCCTAGACAGTTACTACATTAAGTAACTTTACCTTAACTGTTGTTACTGCTGATGTTCAGGAAATTAAGGTTTTAGGTTAAAATATAACTTTATTTAAGCTAAAGAACAGCGCATATATGAAATACACCAACTTTTGCTAATCCTTGTCAGTTTTAAAACTTTACTCATTTTGTAAATGTTCGTAAATGGGTTTACACAAAGTAACGAAAGAATCCGTGGTAGCTCAAGGGATGAGAGTTCGACCTAATAAAAATTTAGTTAACTCGCAAACACTGCCAATATTTACTTAACATAAATACTAACGTAACTGACCATGTAGTGGTGGTGAAAGTATATCATCTAGCCCATATCGTCCCGTTGGTGTTGTAAGAGACGATAGAGGGAAAATGAAACGGGAGTTGGGCAGCATCTTTCTGACAATAACTCAATAATAAAATACTGTCAAGCGTGGCAACTTTGTCAGGCCCCCCCCCCATGAGGGTATCTGTGGGTTAGGAATATTTTTAGTAGTGGACTTTTAGCGAGAAAATAAAGAAATTACTATTTATTTCATACGCATATTTAAAAAATATACTAAAGCAAGGAGCAAGAATGTGCATGCACCAGTCTAGGAATGCATACGCATTAACAATTAAGATGCAGTATGCATATCATTAAATAATTAAAAAAAAATTAATGTGACACCAAATGATTCTGCAACTCAGCAAATGCTGCAAGTAGCGCTAATTTGAAGTTGCAGCCTTGTGACTTCACTGACAAGTCCGTGTGTTTTCCTCAAATTAGTATCATTCATAGATACCTAATACACATATATACACTGAGACTATGTATAAACGTTATAATGTACTTACTATATATTTGTATAAACCTTCACATATACTGACACAAAAACATTAACATGATATATTATGGCATTATGGGGAAGAGAATCTTTTACTTAAAACGCAAGCAAAGTTGGAATAGAATTTGTATAGATAATTTATATTCTGTGCTCAAAGAGACACACCATATTACGAGAGTTGATAATTTTTTTATAGAAGTATAAAAGAAATATAAGTGTATTAATATAGGATGTAATGAATAAACGCTAACGATGAAATAGAAAAACCACCTTTTGTTTTAATTAATATACTTTGTTTTTTTTTTTTATCTTACCTAACCTATTAATCAACCTGTGGTAATTTATAAAAGCCATGATGTGTGAAAAGTAATTAGTTGGTAAAAGTAACACGACACAGGCACGCCTAGTGTGAGGCTCACAGAATTAGATACTCTAGCTTAGCTTATACACTCCAGTTTAGTTGCTGTGATAATGGTCATATTATGCTATAGAAGTAGAACTATTTTACTACAACTTTATTAACTTAGTGTTGTATATATACCAGTACCACCTTTAGCTGTGTAAATAAATATATTTTTTAATTTCAATAAAATTGATAAATTACTTCAAGATGGTATTAATACTAGGTACTAAAATTTCTACACTGCCTAGGAGTCCTTATAAGACCTATCACTATTGTATTCCAGTCTGAAGTGTGTGGAGAGCCCGTATAATTACAGGCTGTAAAGCATTACGTCTTAATCTCTCTCGTCTCTTTCTTTGAAGTTAGCCGCGGGCTTAAACTCAGGTGGACTTTAAGTTCGTTTGTCAGTTATTTTCGTATATTGCGGTTATCTTTTGATTTGCCAAGTGCTCAGCTTTGAATTAAAAGATCGCGAGGGAATCTGCACGTCTGAGAGATTGATATGACTAATGAGCACATAGTCCACTTGATTGTGAGTGAATACTGTAACCCATAGATATTTATTATTATACAATAAGGGTGACAAACGAACACACAGTCCACCTGATGGTAAGTGGATGCTGTAGCCCATAGTTATCTACATTTATCTTCAATTTATAATCAAAATGCAAATGCGTTGTCACCCCCGAGGACTTAGTTGAAATTCCTCGTTTTCAGTAAAAAGGGTCTCCGGATATCTACACTCACCACACAAAACACAGCATCATAAAGCTGTTATTTTTCACTGCTATTCATTTATTCATTCATTTACATCTACTATCAATTGAGAATCAAAATTCAGATGCGTTGTCACTCCTGAGTACTAAAATAGAACGCCTCGTTACCACTAAAAGATTCTTCGGTTCTCTACACTTAGTAAACGATACACAGCTGCATTATTTGCTGTTCTACGCTGATGTTCCGGGTATTTTAAGGGTGTCTATACTTACTACACAAACAAGCTACAGGTAAACTAATGCCGGCTAAAAATAAAGGCCGGCTATACAGTTCGAAGGACCAAATACCGACGGAAAAAGAAGGTTCCCGAGTGGCAGCCTCGTACTGGGAAGTGCAGTGTCGGTGACAAGATTTAGTGACGAACTGATGAATCGCGTAGGTAGCCGATAGATTAAGGTGGCTCAGGACCGTACTATGTGGCACTCTATGGAAAGACCTACGTCCAGTCAGACCTAAGTATACTCAATCTTATGAAGGTCTGTAGTGATAGTAATCTGTTCCAAAAACACTTTCATTGAATAATAATAATGCGGCCCAGGTGTGGAACGGATGTCGGCCGTTAGTTTTCATTTAATTAAATAGAAAAAATAAAATTTACTGTAAAAGACAGTCACAGTTTACAACATACCGCTTACGTTATGTAAGCAAGTTTATGACTGGAACCCCTGTGCTAAGTATTTTATAATGGAAAACACATCAGATTCCTCACTCTTGACTTGTGAGTCCCATTTATTCGAGAAAGATTGATGCCAGTATAAAATTATGTTTATATATAACAAGTAGGATAAAGCAAAAAGTTTTAATATGCTTCCTTACGTTTACTTGTTATAATTATCATAATAGTGCGTTCAGTCGTTATTAACATTTTTCTTCGCCAACCAGTATCCCATGAGCAAGACTTAACAGTTACATGTTTTTGTGGGAACTAATTTTACGGATTTTATCGCGTTCAGTTTTAACTTCTTTAAATACCAACGTTTCGGGCACTTTACATGCCTATGTTCAGCAGTTGTATTTGACAGACTATAATGGATAACAGATGGATGTAGTGCGCAACACATTAGATATATATAAAAGAGAGATTTATTACTACATATATGTAGTTTCCTACTAGATATAATTTACTGTTTCTTTCTAATATTTATGTTTGCTAATAAATCTATCGCCCACGGTGCAGATACTAATGGACTCGCATCCGTTTCACGTCTCCGCGATATAAAACAACTCTTCAACTCTTTTTCTAGTACCTAAATAAAAATAATACCTGCATAGCAATTGTTTGTTTTAAGTGAGTTAAAAAGATAATTCAACGTCAAATTTGTTAGTAAATTTAAGAAACTGTGTGAGTCATTTAGTAGTTTCTGCTGCAGAAAGTTAAAAGGAATGAAGTAAAGAGATCTCTTCGTCTTTTTCATCATCAGCCCCAATATATATATATATATATATATATATATATATATATATATATATATATATATATATATATATATACATAAAATCACGATATTGCCAGGATTCAAAACTGGAATCTTTTGATACAAACTAACCACAACGCGTCTTCTTATTTGATACCTTTCCACATTACAACACTATTGAACTCGGGCCGCTCCTTTTAGAAGTAGGATTTCTTAGTTGTATGACGATCGCCGTGCCAGATATACGTGCCTTTGAAGTTTCTTCCCGTTGCCGATGCTTTGTCTGATGTCCTTCATCTATCGGATGCCATTACATCTTTCTGACATTTCAAATAATGACTTTCTACAACACCTATGTGATTAAGTCAGTGTTGATAATAGCATAGCACCTTGATCGTGAAGACTGGCTCGTGAAGTCAAAGATTAACAACAAGTTTTAAAACTAGCAGAGTTGAATACGTCTCAAAAGCGTCAAACAGCGATGCAAAATAATTATTTCAGCTATGAAGTATAGTGTAATAATTATTTCACTACGCCATGTTAATGAGTTACGCGCTGTGTAACGGTGTTTCAACGAAAATGTCCCAAACGTTTCTCCGAATGATTAAAGTGTGCACCACAGCGTAAATAGGCCTAGCAACAATGAAACTCTAAATTGCGCTGTCGAAGTTTCCGAATGATTCTATATATATAGACCAAGCTCCCTACTACCAGATGATAGGTACATTAAATCTCCTAAGGCAACATATTTAATTAAACCTTACTTTGTGGAAATCCATCATATTAAAAACGTAAAAAATTTATTAGGTGAGATTCGCTTATATAAAATAAAATTATGTGTCTTACCGAGTTTGAACCTCCCTCTTCAGTATTAATTGGGATTAATACTGAAGAGGGAGGTTCAAAGTGGTGCTGGGGCACCACTACACTAAGAATGACTTACCACCATCAATAACTACACGTGTTTTGCGAGGCATCCTCAGGTGAATGAAATTAGCAATTGAGTGTTTGTAGAGTGTTCGTTTGAAATAGAAACGCCTGGTGCTCTTTAACCTAGGTTTATTTTATCACGCGGATATTAGCTAATTAATTTTTAACATGTTGAAAATATTTAAAATTGATTAAGTTGGTAAAATTTTCATAGATATTAGATTGTGTTGTGGCGAAGTAAGTATATCCACTCCCCATATCATCCCATGGGCGTCGTAAGAGGCGATAGCGAGAAAAAAAAACAGAAGAAGGGCAGTAGCGTCTACCGTCCAACTTATAAGACAATGAAACGAAATGAAATGAATGAAATGAAATGAATGATTTTTATTCAATAGATTACTACCTAATACTTATTGAAAGTCATTTTTTTATTTACCACTGCTTCGGAAAATACCTTCGTCTTAGGAAGAACCAACGAGAAACCCAGCGGGATCTTTTTTTAAAGTTAGGTATTTGACATTACGATAGTTTATTTTGCACAATTTTTGAATGAATTTTTATAGAACCAGCGTGGTGGCGATCACCTGATTCCTAGGGTTTATTTTCATTTATGTATTCTTTGATATTATAATAAACCCTTTTTGTACAAAATTAAAAAAAAAAAAACATTTAAACTTGTTTAATGACAAATTTTATACATTTTCTGGGATTTTGTTTAAAAGCGCGTTCATTTCCCCACAAATGAGTTACTAATACTGTGGAGTCTAGTAACTGGTATTATAAGCCAATGTTTGTTCCTAGTGCACAACTTTATTCTTATGAAAGCTATTTATGTTTTTATGTACATACACAACATTTTCATAAATATATTGTGATGCCAAAGTTAATATGTTTTTTACTTAAAATTTTATCTACAGTACTCTTTGTAATTTAAGATATAAATCGCCCGTACGGCTCTATTTAGCAAAACAAATATGACTTCAATATCAGTCGCATTACCCCATAGCAACTTTCTATCTAATAAATCAAAATATAAATAATATCTCCAATCATCTAAATAATGATCTTTTGGGAGGCCTTTATACAGCGGTTTTGATAGGCTGTAATGATGATGATGACGATGATGAATAGAACATCATCATTATTAATGGATATTAATGTAATATTCGATACAGTGAGATATTTATAGAACAGCCCTAACCAATTATAATAAAGAGATCAGAAAAGCTAAGAGAGCATCGTGGAGGAAGATATGCGAAGAAGTTAGATCTTCACCTCGCAGTGCAAAACTACACAAAATTCCATCGAAAACTAAACCTAGTCATATAACGCTTTTTAAAAAACCTGACGGTAATTTTGCCACCAGTAAAACAGAAAAAGAGGATTTTTGTCATTTTTTTAAACACTTGTACTAGTTTCTCAATTTTTATTTTATGTTATTAATGTACTGTGTAGTGTCGGTGTAACTATATCTATCCCGTGTCATCCCGTGGGTGTCGTAAGAGGCGACAGAGGGAAACTGAAAGAAGTGATGGGCAAGCAGCCTCTTTCTGTTATCAACTCAAAATAATAAAAATGTTGCAGTTGCCTACCCGCCTTCCAAGCGTGGCAGTTATGGCATAAACCTCCCTCTAAGCCAACATAGGGGGAAGCCATGTTCTGCAGTGGACTTTTGTAGGTTGTAATAATTTATTGAAATACTAATAATAAAAATTGACCGCGGCTATATGTTACGCTCTGAGGTGAATCCTGTCGATTTTTATAATAAGTATATTAATAATATCTATACATAAAAATCAATTTACGTCCGTTAGTCTCGTTATAACTCAAAAATGGATCGACCGATTTTGATGAAATCTTTTGTGTGTATTTAAATACTAAATGGTTTAGTTTCATATTTGAGTCCGGGAGATGGCGCTGTTATCAAGGTCCAGAAATCAACACTGCGGATCACTAGTTTAAATTATATATTGTGAAATTGGTACCAGTTTTGATCGAAATCACGAAAATGTCGCTGCAGTTTCACCGTGTTACAACAGTCTCAATTATAAATTAAATAGGTATTAGAAACATTGGGAGTTACTAGCGTCAACCCATTTTCACAGAAGATTTTTTCCTTAAACTCCAATACTAAAGATAAAAAACAATGGCCTGTCAATACTTCGGTTGTTACAACGTGTCTTCATTCTCTATTTCCGTCTTTTGAAAAACATAATGGCTCACTCAAGTTCTTTGGTACAATGTGAGTGACATCAGCCGGTAGCCGCGCACAAATCACCGGGTGACGGCGCGAGCGCGGGAACCAAAATAGATTTCTATTTAAAATTAGAATTCCACATTTTCACGCAATAACTCAATACTACGGTAACCTGCTATTCCCGATTTTTAAATGCATTAGTTTTTTCGTGCCAAAGGCAACACAACCGTACATCGTTCATTTCATCGAACGAAAGAACCTAATTCTGTATGAATCGGTTAGTAATAAATTTACTGATAGAACATAATTTATCTATAGCTTTACTTAAAAGACACAAAAAATAAAGAAGATACCTGCGGAGTTTCTTTTGTAGTTTTCTTTCCAGGCAAAAGATTTTGATTTGAAATGGCAGTAGGTACATTAAAAATGTCAGTTACGACACAAAATTGGAATGTCTTATTTCAAAAATATATTTTTATATAATATTTCTGTGCGTGTGTTTGTCACTGACCTCTCTATAAATGGCTGGAATGATTTTGATGATTATTTTGTGTGTTTGAGTGGATGTTTGAAACTCTGGATGGTTTAGTTTCAAAATTGGACCCGGTAGGTAACGCTGTTGTCGACAATCAGTAATCACTCTTGCGAAGCCGGGCTGGTCTCTAAATTATTAATAAAGAATATCTAATGTATTACACCCTCAATCAATATACTAAAGTACAAATTGAAATGTACTGTCTGTACAAACTGCTGGTATGAAGCTGCAAGTCTTGTAATTTTGATTGGCGATTACGGCACATTCCTCCTACGAATTAATCTCGTATCCTGTATTAACTGTCTATTTGGAAGAAATCGCTTAAAGAACGATAAGACTGCTCGTTGTACCGTCTATATAATTTATTGTTTTTGTTTTAATATGTATTGGTGTGCAATAAAGAATATATTTTTTTTATAGAAGAGTGGGAAAACGAGAATGCGGCTCACCTGATGTTAAGTGACTACCGCCGCCCATGATCATCCGCAACACCAGGGGAATTGCAGGTGCGTTGCCGGCCCTTTAGAAAGGAGTAAGCTCTTTTCTTCATGGTCCGCAGGTCATATCGGTCCGGAAAAATCGCCGGTGGTAAACTATTCCACAAAGAGGTTGTACGCGGAAGAAAACTCCTTTTGAAATGTACAGTGGTGCACCGCCAAGCATCCACATGGTGTGGATGGTATCGGGACGTTTGTCGCGTAGTGCGTTCACGAAATTTGGCGGCTGGGATTAATCCGAACAATTCCTCAGAACACTTCCCATGTTATATGCGAAAGAAAATGCAAAGAGATGCAACATCTCTTCGCAGCGCCAGTGAATCGAGCCGATCGGAAAGCACTCGGTCGTCGACGATTCGAAGCCGCTCTGTGCTGGATACGGTCAAGTGGAATCAGTATTCCATGTGCGGCCGAACCTGCGCCTTGTAAAGTTGCAGGCGGTGTGTCAGCATGAAATACTGTCCCACTCCACTGAGCACGCCAAGCTTTTTAGAGGCCAATTTGGCCTTCTCTTCCAAGTGACCACGAAACTGCACGTCACTCGATATGTCGACGCCGCGGATTCCGATACAGGCTGAGGCAACTGAGGAGATACGACAAAGGCGTTCTTTTTAGCGGTTAACGCGCAAACTTGTGTCTTCGGGGGTTAAACTGGACTAGATTTAGTCGCCCCCAATCCGAGACTCTGTTCAGCAAAGACTCTACTTCAGACACAAGTTTGTCCCGGTACTCGGAGACGTTTTCCCGAGAAATATTGGCAAGGCCGATGTAAAGAGCGTCACCAGTGCTGTAATCTGCATAGCAATGAATGTTACGGGTTTGCAACATATCATTGATATACGGAAGAAGCAGCGTTGGCGATAGCACGCAGGCTTGCAATCGGAGTTTGCACCGTCTACAACGACCTTGATGCTTCGATCTGCAAAAAAGCTGGTGATCCAATCGCACAATTTTTCGGGAAGCTCATAGGAAGGGAGCTTCGAAAGAAGCGCTATGTGCCGAACCCGACGAAGGCCTTCGCTATGTCCAAACCAACGGCCAATGCGCCCATCTATGAGTTAGGTAGACCAGAAGATCACCAGCTGATCGAACACGGTGAAAACCGTATTAGCGACCACTAACCAGCTGGTGATCCTCAAGGTACCTCATGAGCTGGCAGTTTACAATGGACTCCATTGTTTTGGAGAACAAGGAGGTGATGGCGATGAGCCGGTAGTTGGAC